>JARYGA010017827.1:0-22510 GCA_030545235.1 Helianthus tuberosus | reverse complement strand
CACCCAAAGGTGAGTGTCACTAAACCCCTCTTTTTACTGCTTTGTACATATTTTGGGGGTAGAACACGTCGTTAAAAAGGGTTTAATAATGTTTTCAAAATAAAACATACCTTTTAATATAAAATATATCTTTTCGCTAAAAATATATGAGGTTTGATAAGTTACACATTTCGAAGTAAAACGTTTTTGATGAGTGAATATTGTACGTACGGTATTTCTTAAGTGAAACAAGACCGTACAGTTGGGGACAAATTCTTGACTGGGTCTCATATGATGGAGAGTAAGGGGAATTCGTACAACGTCGTGTATTAAATTGTCATATTAGTAGGATATATATATTGTACGTGAGGCAGACATCATATTGTTCTCAAAGGGAGAACCCTGCGCCCATGATGTCGTTTAATCAGTTAAGTATTGTACGCGATGAATTGTTGGTAGATCTATCGGGTTGACAACCCCGTCGTGACCGGTCACCCCGTGTCAATGTCAAGCGGCGAATTAATATTCTGTTTATTGTCTAGCTTTGATTATCCATGCATGGTTAATATATAGTTCGTATTGTTTAGCTAACATACGAGTCTGAAAGTTGACCCAATAATTTAATATACAAAACCTGGGCAACATATATTACAGTTGTCGGATCGATGAACCGGCGGAAGGCCCATGGAATTTTTAAAAAGAAAGTAAAATGGACTTTCTAAAAATTAAGTGGATGTTTTTAAATAAACACATAAACAGAAAGTTTTCCTCGGAATAAAATCTGTTAGTAAACGAATAAGTGAACTCACCTTCCTTTGTGTTGACACTTGATTTTTAACGTGTTCTACAGGTACTTGAATTTGGCTTCGGAAATTTTGGCGTATCTTGTGGTTGTTGATGCATGTTTTATCACTAAAAATGTTGGACTGACTTTTAAATATTCTGGGACAATGTAATAAGATCCATGAGGATCATAAACAACTTAACTATGTCATGGTGGTGTCTTGTCTTAAAACGTAATGTTTAAGTTACTTAAATTTAAAACATACTAATATGTCCAACAATTAAAAGCATCGATCGACAAGATATAAATGAGCACCAGCTTCCGTCACCACTACGTTTTATATTCCGCTGCGATGTTTTTGGGGTGTGACATAACAATCATTCCGGAACATGATCATAAGTTAAACATGCCCTAAATATACTTTACATAGCTTAGAAATAGGATTTGAGGTGTTTGGTGCGCAAAAATAAACTTATTTGATCAACAGGGACTAAAAGCGTCAAAAAGTGCATAAGTTTGCATTTTCGCGCATATCTTACGTTCTGAATATATCCGGACATCCAAAAATTTATGTAATCATTAAATTATTTTATTTTAGTGATTGGCATGTTAGAATCCCATTCGTCGCGTAATTTGGATCGTTTTTCGCGTCCGTTCGTGTTTCATCATAATTAACCGAACAACGCAATCGTACGGCCAAACGAACCGACATCTGAGATGTTTTTGAGTATGTTTCATGTTCCCTATACTTTAACTTCATTATAGAGCCTTGAAATGAGGTTAACGAGGCTTAAACGTGTCAAAAATGCATCAAGAACCAAGTTTTACACCTGCAGGGACTAAACTTGACATTTCTGTCTAAGTTGGCTTAGGAGTGGGGCGTAAGACTTGGCCTAAGTCTACGTGGCCTGCGTAAACTCCACAGTTCTGCAAAAATGGTTTTCTTCAATCAGCAGCTAGTTCTTGGTTTATGGACATGGTTTTAGCAAAGATGGAGCTGGTTTTAAGCACCCATAGATTACTAAAACAATGGGTATTACTTGTAGGGCCAAGATCAATGCTCGTTTGTCGAGAAATGATCCCAACGGTTCTAGTTTTCCTATAAATAGCCAACCCCATTTCAATTCACTCATGATCTGATTTTATGCTCTAAGTTGAAGCTTTATGCTTCATACCTGAGTATTTAGATCAAGATCTTCCTAGCTTGGACCTCTTGTAAGCTTCTTTCGTTCTTTTATGCGTTTTTAAGCGTGAAAGTCAAACAGTGTTTGACTTTCAGCTTTGACCAGTCAATGGTCAACACGAAGTTCGTTAGAACTTCGCAACGTGAGCGTAATCACGATGGTCATAGTCCTTTGTGACTATACCTACTGATTTCCACGTTATTTAGGCGTAGTGACGAGTCGTAGTTTCGGTCAAAATGCGTATTCTTGTGCATTTTGCAACCAAACTACTCTTGGGTATCAAGACCCTTAGTTTTGATACCAGACTTGTTTTCTAACTTCGTTAAACATGTTTTAACATGTTTAGCTCGTCACTTTAGGTTTAGTGCTTATACAGGGTCGTAAGATAAGAGGTCTAACCAACCGCTTAGACTTTCGAACCCGACCCGTTTGGTCGATCATTAGGATCCGAACAAACATGTTTTGTGACCATAGTTATATAGGGAATAACCTTCCGAGGTTATACCTTATGGTCACTTCGTTTAGTTAGTTGTATGATAGGTAATTTATATGCCTTAGGAAAATGACCAAAAGGCCCTTTTTACGCATAAATTCATTTTAAGCATATGTAACCTAAATTTTGACATCTAAACTGATTAGGTAACATTATTAGACATGTTAAGGAATATAATACTAGTCATAGGGCTAGTTAGGCGGTCCGAACGCGTTTTACGCGAACGACGCGTTAAAGTAGCGTAGACTAACTTAACGAGTCGTAATGGGTCGTAAGCACTTAGGATAGGTTTCGTTTTAGAATGTAGGCTTTGTTAAACCATGTTACATGAGTTCCTATACTCATTTGGTTTACGAAACCTCATTTTATCCGATCTTCCGATTTAGGTCCGTTTATTTACATAGTTACCTATATTAGGTGCCGTTTGATTCCGTGATCCCTCTAGCTTTGCTTGGTTGTTATTCAAGACTTCTAGGCACCCTCAAGTGAGTACATAGTCCCTTCTTTTACTGTTTTTCAAACATTTTGGGGTGAAACACATGTGCCAACTTGTTACTTTCGTGCTTTCCATGTTTTTATATCATACTTGCTATGTTCATTAGTACACGTATAGTACATGATTTTATCCGTGTTTTTGCTAGGTATGTCCATTTAGTGCATACTTAGTACATTGTTTTATATTACATTTCATGCTATATATGTCCATTTAGTGTATACTTAGTACATTATTTTACATTACATTTCATGCTATGTATGCCCATTTAGTGCATACTTAGTACATTATTTTACATTACATTTCATGCTATGTATGTCCATTTAGTGCATACTTAGTACATTGTTTTACATTATATTTCATGCTATGTATGTTCATTTGTTGCATACTTAGTACATTATTTTCATAAAACAAGCTTACATTTTGGTATGACATTTGGTTTGTTAAATGGGACAAAAAGACATTCATTAACATTGATCACGCCGTTCGTTAGTAGGTAGTGGTACCATAGGAATTGACAACTCCCATTCCTGAGATCCTAGGTTTGTTTGGGTGGAAGGAATGACCGAATTCGATATACATGATTTAGATAAACCTTTAACTTCATTTAAGGGTTTATCGCCACAGTCGCAAGGCTTGAGTGTATGCATTAAAACAATACCGCATAGATGTTTGTATCAGTAAAGCATGCATTTGTTTTACAAAAAATAACTTTTGATTTATTCAATTGCATTGTTTTGTGCATTTTACATATGGTTTAAGTAGTCACTTTTTTTTACTTGCCGTACATGACATTTATTTACACATTACATGATTTACATTTGACAATAGACATGATTTTTACATAAACATTTGACAATTGGTTTAAACAAGACATTTTTGGTGGTTTCTTTTGGTAAGTGATTTAAGTAATGAGGCGTGTGTAATATGATAAAAGCATGGTGGATACGCCGCTGGTACTTCCTATATATAAGTGCTTTTATGGTATTACATATCGTAGCGTTACTTAAACCATTTCAAGTTAGACATAATACATTTTACACTTATATCACATCTTCATGAAACATTGTTTTACAAACAACACATTTTATACAAACTCATTTTACTTGGTCATTTATTTATCTGTGCATCTTTCTTTTATATCATCTGATTTCTTATCACTGTTTGTATGATTTATAAAAGAAAACATTTTACAAGGTTCATGACTAATTTTTATTAAACATTTTCTTTTAAACTTACAAGTCATGAATCCTATTTTAATAAAACCTATGTATCTCACAGGCATTTTTATGCTGACGTACCAATTTTCACATGTGTTCTCAGGAGATGATGCATAGGATTGATCAAGATACACTTAGGCGGACTTGGGCCTTAGTGACAATAAAAGATGCAAGACTAGTTAATTATGTTATGTCTCATTATTTTTAAGACATTGTAACCTCTTTTAATTCAATAAAAAAAACTTCAATTTCCATGTGTTATGAAACAATGATTCTGTTACAACACTTCGCGACGATTCCGCCGCGGTTTGTTGTTTTACGCTGTCGGGGTGTGACAGAAGAGTTGGTATCAGAGCTCATGGTTATAGGAAATTAGGTTATTAGTAATGCTTTAACCTAGTCTATAACCTTCCTAGGACCCTAACACAAGATCCTTGTGTTTAGATTTTAAAGCAATACCGTCACTTATCCTTAGGTGACAACCACAACCAGAACACAAATTTCGAATCCGCTTCGAAAACCAATCATCTGTTCTAGGGTGATTGATTACTAGGTTTTGAACCCTCTAAGTTTTCAAAATCTCGTCAAAGTTGGGTCTTATAATATGAACACATGCAATCTGGAAGGGTGGATGCCTGTACTCTGTGTTTTCTATCTAAGGCTAGAATGTTCGTACAAATCCACATAATTGGACCAGTCACTCTTACCTGGGAACTCTTGGGGTGAGCATCCACTTATAGGCTAAAGCATGTCTTCGCGATACATTAATATGACCCAATTACTTTGATTAGTCACCATGTCATTTGTTTGCCTTAGGTAATAAACAAATGATCGCAATTTTTATGCGTTGTCTTTCTGTTTTGATTATTCGATAGCATTTCACTTGTTTCCTCCTATATCTCCCATCTCCTCTAGAATGTCACTTCATCGCAACGACGCTCAAATGTCCGAGCAAGCTGCCAAACTTGCTCAGCGAATAGGCGAAGTAGTCTTGAAGACTGTTGAATTAGCTGCTGCCATGTCTCGTCTCACGAATGAAGCCACTCAAGAGACACTGAAGGAAACAGAAGCCAAGCCTTCACTAAAATCAAAGAAGCATAAAGCTTCAAAGAATCATCCAGCCGTTGCACCAAAACCGGCAGGACCTAGCCACGTGACAACACCACCAGCCAAGAAGCTGTACTTGGGAACTGCTCCTTTGTGCAATCAATGCAACCATTACCATCCGAATCAGTTACCATGTCGCAAATGTACTTACTGTGGACGATGGGGACATGTGGTTAACATGTACCGCTTTGCTATCCAAGACAAAGCTGTTGCAGATCCTCCTGCTGCTCGAGCACCATACGAAGGAACAGCCCCTTTGTGTAATCAGTGTAACTTCCATCACCATGCCAGTGTCAAATGCCAAAAATGTTTCAACTGTGGACTTTTTGGTCATACGGCAAGAGTTTGTTGTTCAATCATTGTGCTAAACCTAGCTTTTCAAAATCATGTTCAACTTCAAGCAGATCCAGCACAAGCTCGTTTCCCGTCTGGTACTTGGTATAACTACGGTGAGATGGGTTATTTCAAGAATCAATGCCCAAAGGTTATCAATGCAAATATGACCCACGGATGAGCATTTGGCTTATTTAAAGATGCTGCTGTTTTGGATAATTTGTATCTGTTGCTTTTTGTTTCTTTTGTTTTTCTTGAACTCTAGAACAATGTGTTTAGTTTATAAATAAATCGTTGTTCACAATTCTGATGTACAAGTGTAGTTACATATGTGTACGGCATTTCCCTATAATACCTACATCAAGGAACTATGTTCTTTAGAAACTACCCTTGTGGTTCTCCCATTGAAGTGATCGCTCATAATTTCCTCTAAAATTCTAAAGTACTCATTTCATTCTAAGAAACGAAGTACAGGAAATAAAGTGACACTATGAGTAATCGTGCTTTTTTTTGCACATCTGCATCTTTAAATCCTTGGTTAGATAACTAAGGGTATTTTTTGATCTCATACCCATTACATTCTGGTTTTCATAACAACATACATAGTGTTGGGATTGAACCCTACCAGAGGAACAGATAATGTAAAGCCAAAACCAGGTCACAACAGAGGATTCACAATAAGCAGCAGTTTACACTTAGCTCTCCCCTTGAAAGTGAGTTATAACAACTGATGGTCTCTATCTGCTGTTCAGATACAACTACTGCTGTCCTTTCAACTGCTGATGAAAACCCTGAAGTATCCAACACTGCTGGTCCTATCTACTGATGACAAAGCACTGCCCAGTCAAGGACTGATCAACCTTGAGGAAAGCACTGGCATAAAGAGAAAGCAGCTGTTTAGTGAAATATCTGTTTTATGTATAGTCAGTGGTTAGGTTAGTAGTGTTTGTGTAAGGACAGTAGATACAGGTTGTTAGGCTGTTAGACGTCGCTTTCATGGTGACGTCAGCTGAGATACCTCAGTGGTTTGGTTTGCCAATAAATGTATCAGTACCCTGTACTGTTACATTTGATTGACTGAGCGAGTTCTTCTCCTCATGTCTAATCCTTTCATCTTGTGTGCAACCAACCTTGGGGCATCAGGCTGAGGGGGAGTTTAGTTTGTAAGCATATCTGTAATCTTTTGCTTTGATTTGTAAATCTTTTGACTCTATGAGAAGCAATTGTTTATCAAACTATTTTCTCCATTTGATTGTGTTTACAAAGTTTGTTTTCATTTCCGCTGCACTTTACATGTTTTCATGTTTACAAATCATTTTAAACATACAAACAAACACAATCATGAGAGCCTCCGATCCTAACAATTGGTATCAGAGCTTGGACAGTCAATTTCGATTTAACAGTCAAATTGACATAACAGTTCAGCTCAAAATTCATTGATACTAAGGTTGGTTGTATTTAGTTGAAAAACAGAGTATCGAGTAAATCATGTTCAAAATGGTTATTCAACAACTCTGTACATCAACCAAGATGTCATATGACACACAAAATTTCACACAATAAGTGAATTTATGCACAAAACACTCATGGTTTCTAGATCTGAAATAAATATCTGTTAAACTATGAGATTACTTCTTATTTTCTAAATTAATTTCAATTGTTGATGTGAAATTTGTGATGTTTTCCATAAATACTAAAGTCTGAACCTCATATTAACAAAACATATGTTCATAAAAACATTGATGTTTTGCTAACACAAAAAGAGGGAAATTATAACTTTAGTCATTTGATCTTATGTGTTGAAAACAGGTTGAATTCCTCAAAAGGACAAAATCAACTATGTTAAAACATATTAAGAAAATTCACAAAAACTCAGAAGTGTGTTTATCTCAAAACTTTTGATGTCAAAAGAAAAAGAGTATAAACATAAAACACTTATGAGTCAAAGTTTGGGGTAATAATGGTCATTAAGCAACTATGTGCATTCATCTGTTCAGGGAAAGGTTTTGATTCCAGTGAATGAACTCCAAAGAGGACTAGACAAATGTTCAAAAATTTATCCATGTGTCCTCATGTTTGCAATCAACTGACAAAGAAAATGGTACCAAAACAGTGGTCAAAATGCATTCCAAAAGTTTCCTATCACTATTGTCAAACTACTGACCATTTTCAATAAATTGAGAATGATGTGATTATGTGCTTTATTGTAATTATACCAAATCCTTTTTGATGCTATTCTCTGAAAATCCTTTAACCATTTTTTTTTCAAAGGATTTTCTTGAATAATCAGGATATATTGTTCATTTTTTTTTGGAATAATATATTTGGAACTTTTGCTTGTTTTTGTTGGCAATAGTTTCAGTTCCTGTCAGGATGTAATACCTTATTTTTGATGGTATTTTTGTCCTCATAATTAGGTCAAAAGAATATGGTACATTTGTCAAGATCATGCCATACTCAGTTTTGCCCTAAAATTTTTATCTAAGGTTGATTGCAAACTGTGCTTGAATTACTAGGGTACTCATGTTTTAATTGAATATTAAACTAAAATGAGTTGCCTTAGCAAAAAGTTTTCATCATCTGGGGTATCAAACCACTGTCTTTCAAAATTGACATGTGGAAAAAACCTTGAATGAAAATCTTCTAAACTGTTGCTGAAACACCTGTCCTTCAAGATCTGTACCATTTACCCTAACAACTGTTTTTGTTCCAACGTCTGATCTCTAAACACTGTCCACTGCTGAAAGTTAACCACTGATCCCTCATTTTCTTGAAAAGCACTGATGCTCAAAATCAGTGTCTTATCCACTTATATGCTATCCACTGATAGTAAAAATCATCCACTGCCCATAATTTTTACCGTTGTAACCACTGATGCTTGATAAGTCAATGGCCCTTAAAACAACTGTTCTCCATACTTCATCCACTTCATCAGTGTTTGACACGTGGTCAGTTTTTAGCCCTCAGATCTTAATAACCGCTGCCACATCAGCGATCATTTTTTTAAATAAAACCCTGCCCTAAACCCCAAACAGAGTTTTACACTGTCGAATTGAATTCCAAAATTCTCTTCTCATAGCAGTTTCCAACCCTTCTTCTCCAAATCTCCAAAATCCTCTTTCGTTCTTCTCCGCAAAAATGACAAAATCAAAATCAAAATCAAAACCTAAATCACCATCACCTTCCAAAGAGGTCGCTCAAACGGCCGAAGAACCCATCGAAATACCATTCAAACAATCTCACAACTATCTGGGTTTACTCACAAAACCTACTGATAATCACACCTTTGACACCATCATTGATACATTATCTGCATCAAAGTACAAAACTTTGTTGACAGCAAATGCTCCCATCTATCTGCAAACCCAGAGAGAGTTTTGGAAAAAGGCGTCGCTTGAAAAACAAGACGGAAAAGTCATAGCCATTAACTCCTCAATACAGAGTAAAGCAGTTCAAATAACCCCACAGTCGATCTCCGAAGTCTTTAATCTCAACGATCAGGAAGGTAAACTCTCTTTTGAGAAAGTCGAGATGAAAACTGATTTCGTAAAAAGGGGGTATGCAGAGCAATCAAAGGTTGATACCTTACAAAAAGGTTATTTTCCTTCTGCTCCAAGATTTTTATTTCACACACTTTTGATGTGTGTTTCAAATAAAACAACATCATTTAATGAAATACCATTGAAGATTCAATGCCTGGGGTATGCCATTTTGAATAACAAAGATTACAACTATTCCCAGGAAATCTTCAATGACTTAGTGAAAAATGTTGACAACAAAGCATTTTTACTTTTTCCAAGATTTTTGAGTTATTACTTTAAACAAAAATTTGTAAAGGAAAATGAAAATTTGCCAAAACAAGGTGTTCATTGTCAAATAAAAAGCTTAACAAAAGAAACATTTTCAAGGATGATGGCACCAATAAAAACAAAAGCAGGGGTACCTGAGCAGATTTTAGCGGTTACAACTGCTCCTCAGGTATCAGCTGCTGAGCCCACTGCTCCAGGTGATCATAGCAGCACAACCACTGCTTTGAAACCCACACCTGACATAACCAAAAAGACCAAAAGAAAAACATCCAAAAAACCCACCAAACCCAAAACAAAGGCAACTCTGGAAGATGAGATCCCAGAGGAAATGCCTGTGACAACACAAAAGTCACCACAAACCACTGCTGCTACTTCCTCACAGCAGTTGGAAGAAAGATCTCAACCCATGCCTAAAACTCCTCCTGCATCCTCACAAAAGGATCAGGTTGTAAGCACAGGGACGCCACAATATGAAGCTCTGAATCCACTTGGATCCATCTTCCTCAGTCCTGATCCCAAGGACATGTCTCTTTCAACTCCCATCCCCTCACCAATAATAATGCCACAATCCATGCTACCTTTGTTGCATGCAGCTGCTATAGCTCAGACACATACCAGATCCTCTCTATCACCTGTCACTGAGAGTATACCCCCACAGGTGACTGGGTCTGATGCTACTACTCCTGCTATCCCAGCAACAATTGAGGAGGTTACACCCCCTGAGTTACAAGTAACTCTCGGTGGTAGTTCAAGTGGAGCAGCAACTACAACTGGTGGATCAACAGGTCTCCAGTTGGCCAGTTGTTTCATAAATCAGACTCCCTTGAAGGCAATTTCTTCAATAGCACCAATGTTAACCACTAGTGAGCCTATTTTGACCACTAGTAACATCAAAGGTTTATCAAGTGCTGAAGAAAGAAGTCCCCAGTACCAAGAACAAGGGGCATCAATGGGTGATTTTTGGGACTCTGTTCCTAAGACACACATTGATATAACCACTGCTGGTGGGGATTCAGATGATCCTACTAAAGTAGGTAATGATTCAAGATATCAGGAATTGACGGGCAGAGTTGACAAACTTGAAGAATCAGTTGCTGAAATAAAAGAGATGGTGCAAGAGATTTTAAAAGCTCAGAAAGCACAAGCCACTGCTGTTCCTGCTCAAGCATTTGCACAACATGCATTTGCTGAAAATGAGCTTTGGAATACTTTTCAACCCATGCTTGAAGCACAGCAACTTATGGCTGACAAAAAGCATGCTATTCAAGTACAAATGCTGACCAACATGGTTGAATCAAGATTTAAAGACACTCAAGCAGATATCAAGGCTATAAAGGCTAGCATTCAAAGTGCCTCTGGCAAAGTTCCTTCTTCCATACCATTTCTTGTAAACCCCCTTCAGATAATGCCAAAAAGGGGGAGAATAACAAGCTGTTGGGAAAAATGAATAGGATGGGAATAGAACATGGCCTTCATATTGTGCCTGAAAAAGAAAAAGAAAAACAGGTCTCAAAACCTGTTAGCCAAACAGCTGATACAGCAGCAGTTACAAAAACTGCTGTCAGTAGCCAAACAGCTGCCATGTCATCAACACACACACCACTCTACCACACACCACCACAACTACTGCTCTACCACCATCATCCACAATTACACCATCATTACTGCCTCCTGCCATAAAGCAGAAGACAGCAGATGTTACAACATCTGCTGTAATGACAACAGTGATTGAAACACCAGTTGTTTCAACCACTGTCACAAACCACTGCTATCCAATCTACCACCACTGATCCACCCAAAACATCATCTGCTCCTTCTTCATTAAAAAGGAGAAGGAATCTCATATCAGATGATGATTCACCACCACCATCACCACCATCAAAAACTACATCACCACTTCCATCCCCTGCTCAGAAGCAGAAGACAACTGCTGACATATCAGCAGTTGTAATGCCAGCAGATGTTGAGACACCAGTTGTCTCAATAGCTGTTAGTCAGTCATCCAACACTGCTCTCACCTCTCCTACTTCACAGCCAAAGCTCTTCAACAGAAAAAGAAAGCCAATACCTGCCGATGAGAGTACACATGATCCTAATGCTGCACAACATCCACTGGAACTCGAAGCTATCAAAAATGAGATGAGGCAATTCTATACAGAAGAAGATCCTTCAAAAAGGAGATTCTCCTCACTCATAGGCTACATGCCACCAGAGGATATGGATGATTACCTCAAACTCAAGGCAAGGCAGGCTAAAGCAAGAGCTAAATTTGAAAGTGAACGTGAATGTCTAAGCGAAGAAGGCATTGCTAAAAGACTGGATTTCTTCCTTGAAAAGGTAAAGCAGATGGAAGAATTCGCACAGGAACTAATCAAAGAAAAGGCTGAACAACGCAAAGAGCTAAGGAAACAATATCTTGCCTACATTATGAAAGAAAAATTCTATCCTGCTGAAGAAAAACAGTTTGAAGAATGGCCAATAATCGCTCTAAAGCATGAGGCTGAGAGGATTGACAGAATCAAGAATGATCCTACTAAGAAGAAAAATGCTCCAAACTGGAACAAATTCAAAAAGCTCATTGCTGACTTCACTGCTGAGTATAAAAGAAAGAAAAAGGAGCTGGTGGATGCAAAAATGGATACAAAATGGTCAAGACAGCAGACTGATGAAGCCTACGAAAGGCTGAAGAAAAGAAAGATAACTGTTTCAGGCACTTCTAAGAAGCAAGAACAAATGATGAAGCTTGAACAGAAGATGGGAAACCTCGACACACTGTTCCGGTCTACTTTTGTAACAAACCAAGAAGAGGGAGAACAGCTGACTGAAGAAGAGGTAATAGAAAAGGAAGCAGAGTACTTCAAAGATACCATCACGAAAATGGGTCTAAAAGAAGAAACTTCAACAAAGCTTCAAAGCCTTTTTAAGGCATTAAACAAACCTGCGTCTCCAAACACTGCTAAAGACAAGACAGAAGCTGAAAGACAAGAACTGATTGAACAAGAAACTGCAGAAGATATAGCTGCAGCAGACAAAGTCATTGAAGAAGCTTTCAAAAGAATGTCTGAAAGTCTGCAGGTGTTTTCAAGGCCATTATCCCTCAACTCATCTTCAAATAAATCTCTCCCAAGAAATCCATTGGGTTCGAAAGTACTAAAGTGGATGTCTGACCAAAAGACCCATGTATTGACTATTGTCAGATCCAATGGAAATGTGAAGTACATATCAAGGAAAGAAGCACTAGGCCTTAGTGTTCAAGATTTGCAGGATCTCCTTGAACTTTCACTGTGTAGGGATGAGGATGACCAGAGTGCAAAGGAATTTGAAGCTGAATTCAAAGAACAAGCTAAGGCACTCTTGATGAGTAATAAAGATCCAGAATAATGACAGGTTTTGGCATTATCTGTTCCAGGGGGAGATTGTTGGGATTGAACCCTACCAGAGGAACAGATAATGTAAAGCCAAAACCAGGTCACAACAGAGGATTCACAATAAGCAGCAGTTTACACTTAGCTCTCCCCTTGAAAGTGAGTTATAACAACTGATGGTCTCTATCTGCTGTTCAGATACAACTACTGCTGTCCTTTCAACTGCTGATGAAAACCCTGAAGTATCCAACACTGCTGGTCCTATCTACTGATGATAAAGCACTGCCTAGTCAAGGACTGATCAACCTTGAGGAAAGCACTGACATAAAGAGAAAGCAGCTGTTTAGTGAAATATCTGTTTTATGTATAGTCAGTGGTTAGGTTAGCAGTGTTTGTGTAAGGACAGTAGATACAGGTTGTTAGCCTGTTAGACGTCGCTTTCATGGTGACGTCAGCTGAGATACCTCAGTGGTTTGGTTTGCCTACAAATGTATCAGTACCCTGTACTGTTACATTTGATTGACTGAGCGAGTTCTTCTCCTCATGTCTAATCCTTTCATCTTGTGTGCAACCAACCTTGGGGCATCAGGCTGAGGGGGAGTTTAGTTTGTAAGCATATCTGTAATCTTTTGCTTTGATTTGTAAATCTTTTGACTCTATGAGAAGCAATTGTTTATCAAACTATTTTCTCCATTTGATTGTGTTTACAAAGTTTGTTTTCATTTCCGCTGCACTTTACATGTTTTCATGTTTACAAATCATTCTAAACATACAAACAAACACAATCATGAGAGCCTCCGATCCTAACACAAAGTATAAGTTTTCAAAACAACCTTCTTGATTTGAAAATATTCCATGTAGTTTGAAAACATTTTTAACATAGTATATTTACTTAATATATCAAGGGCATGATTTCAAAAGCATCATTCATGTTTTCAAAAACCTTATACATAATTTCAAAATTCATCTCGCATGATTTTAAAACATTTTATAAATATACTTATCTAATACACCTATTTTATGATTTCAAAAGTATTATGTAAGGTTTCAAAAACATTAAACACATTTCTAAAAGAACCTCATGCATAGTTTTCAAAAACATTTTATCATACATTGACTTAACCTTCAAATTCTGCTTCATATGTCGCCTTGGCATATCTAGCGCCTCAACTTCATGAGCATTTTACCTCATGTTTTGACTTAAGCACGTCTGTTGCAAGGTTTTGAAATGCCTCCCGCTTTTCAAATCCCAAAATCCATATGGGATCTTCTTATCTTCACAATTAGATCCTTGTGGATGTTTATCTTTCAAATCGGAGTCCTTAATTGGATTCCTTGTGTACCTTAATTCGAATGTTACGATTCCTTGTAATCGAAATCGAATTTTCTTTTTAAGATCTTCCTATCTTCATAGTTAGATTCTTGAAATGTTTAAAGTGCCAAATGAAATCCACGGACTGGATTCCTGGTGTGCATTAAATACATGTGCACAATTAACAAAAAAATTAACAAAATGATAACAAATTGAAGATCAAGTTAAACAATTTTGTGATTATGTGATTATGTATTATGTGTTTTCTTTTGTGTTTTTATTTTCATTATCCAAATCCTCGTATAATCTTCCATATCTTCATATGAGAGATTCACAGTAGGGTATCCAAAGGTACTACCTAAAATCCTAAATGGGCTTCTACGTAATAGTTAAGACCCTTGGATTATATAGTACCATTCCATAATTCAAAGAGACCCTTGAGGGGTCTAGTCAAAAAGATTGATTCAGAATCTGGTTAAGAATGGCATGTGATGATATAGCTGAAATGACCCCTTGGTAGTCTATTTAAAGAGATCATTTATTGACTCAATTAAAAGGATCCTATGGTGGTCTAGTCACACTCATCACAGGTTTGTTCATTTGGTTTTCCCCTACACATTAGAAGATACACTGTGTGGACTATGCAAGGAATTACATAATTATGGATGCATACATAATTATGAAATTCAGTGCACGGAAACCACAGTAAGATTTATCATGTGTAAGAACCTATAGTGGCAAAAATAACGAAATGTAAACAATGTAATGGAGGTACGGTGGACGCACCAATAACGCTTTATATACTTGTATATAAGTATCCCTCTTACATCGCAAGCATGAAGTTATTAAAGTTACTAGAAGTTCAGAACCCTAACCAGTGTTGTTTTATCTTTTCGACTTCGTGTTTCAAGCTCTCACAAGTTTCCTCTAAATAAATTCCGGGACGAAATTTCCTGAAGTAGGGGAGACTATGACACCTGTGCCTCCACGGCCATCAAACAAACACCAAATCAATGAAATATTGTATTTCATATTTGGGATTTGTATAAATATGTGTATCATT
Source organism: Helianthus tuberosus (assembly GCA_030545235.1). Taxonomy (NCBI): domain Eukaryota; kingdom Viridiplantae; phylum Streptophyta; class Magnoliopsida; order Asterales; family Asteraceae; genus Helianthus; species Helianthus tuberosus. Next base: position 7,368 of record JARYGA010017827.1, on the reverse strand, counting down.
TGCACATATCAATTCATGTTCGATTTCGAGCTCTAAATCGCTTTCTGGGAAGTTATACGCGAACTGATGCGTAAACGTAATCACTTTAATTCGAAAAACACTCCGGAACAGTGACAAGGGCTTAACATACCTTAAATAACCTTTACATAACTTAGAAATAAGTTTTGGAGGGTTTGGTGTGTCAAAATCAAGTTTTTCGCTTACAGGGACTAATTTCGACAAACTGTGAAAGTATGCCGATTCGTACTGTAACAAACATTCTGGAACATGATCATAAGTTAAACATGCCCTAAATATCCTTTACATTGCTTAGAAATAGGCTTTGAGGTGTTTGGTGCGCAAAAATAAACTTATTTGATCAACAGGGACTAAAAGCGTCAAAAAGTGCATAAGTTTGCATTTTCGCATCCGGACATCCAAAAATTTATGTAAGCATTAAAATATTTTATTTTAGTGATTGGCATGTTAAAATCCCATTCGTCGCGTAATTTGGATCGTTTTTCGCGTCCGTTCGTGTTTCGTCGTAATTAACCGAACAACGCAATCGTACGGGCAAACGAACCGACATCCGAGATGTTTTTAAGCATGTTTCATGTTCCCTATACTTTAAATTCATTATAGAGCCTTGAAATGAGGTTAACGGGGGCTTAAACGTGTCAAAAATGCATCAAAAACCAAGTTTTACACCTGCAGGGACTAAACTTGACATTTCTGTCTAAGTTGGCTTAGGAGTGGGGCGTAAGACTTGGCCTAAGTCTACGCGGCCCACGTAAACTCCCTAGTTCTGCAAAAAAATGGTTTTCTTCAATCAGAAGCTAGTTCTGGGTTTATGGACATGGTTTTAGCAAACATGGAGCTGGTTTTAAGCACCCATATATTACCAGAACAATGGGTATTACTTCTAGGGCCAAGATCAAAGCTCGTTTATCGAGAAACGATCCTAATGGTTCTTGTTTTCATATAAATACCTAACCCCATTTCCATTTCAATTCACTCATGATCTGATTTTATGCTCTAAGTTGAAGCTTTATGCTTCATATCTGAGTATTTAGATCAAGATCTTCCTAGCTTGGACCTCTTGTAAGCTTCTTTTGTTCTTTTATGCGTTTTTAAGCGTGAAAGTCAAACAGTGTTTGACTTTCAGCTTTGACCAGTCAATGGTCAACACGAAGTTCGTTAGAACTTCGCAACGTGAGCGTAATCACGATGGTCATAGTCCTTTGTGACTATACCTACTGATTACCACGTTATTTAGGCGTAGTGACGAGTCGTAGTTTCGGTCAAAATGCGTATTCTTGTGCATTTTGCAACCAAACTACTCTTGGGTATCAGGACCCTTAGTTTTGATACTAAACTTGGTTTCTAACTTCGTTAAACATGTTTTAACATGTTTATCTTGTCACTTTAGGTTTAGTGCTTATATAAGGTCGTAAGATAAGCGGTCTAACCAACCACTTAGACTTTCGAACCCGACCCGTTTGGTTGATCATTAAAATCCGACCAAACATGTTTTGTGACCATAGTTGTATAGGGAATAACCTTCCGAGGTTATACCTTATGGTCACTTCGTTTAGTTAGTTGTATGATAGGTAATTTATATGCCTTAGCAAAATGACCGAAATGCCCTTTTTACGCATAAATTCATTTTAAGCATACGTAACCTAAATTTTGACATCTAAACTGATTAGGCAACATTATTAGACATGTTAAGGCATATAATACTTGTCATAGGGCTAGTTAGGCGGTCCGAACACGTTTTACGCGAACGACGCGTTAAAGTTGCGTAGACTACCTTAACGAGTCGTAATGGGTCGTAAGCACTTAGGATAGGTTTCGTTTTAGAATGTAGGCTTTGTTAAACCATATTACATGAGTTCCTATAATCATTTGGTTTACGAAACCTCATTTTATCCGATCTTCCGATTTAGGTCCGTTTATTTACATAGTTACCTATATTAGGTGTCGTTTGATTCCGTGGCCCCTCTAGCTTTGCTTGGTTGTTATTCAAGACTTCTAGGCACCCTCAAGCGAGTACATAGTCCCCTCTTTTACTATTTTTCAAACATTTTGGGGTGAAACACATGTGCCTACTTGTTACTTTCGTGCTTTCCATGGTTTATATCATACTTGCTATGTTCATTAGTACACGTATAGTACATGATTTTATCCGTGTTTTTGCTAGGTATGTCCATTTAGTGCATACTTAGTACATTGTTTTACATTACATTTCATGCTATGTATGTCCATTTAGTGCATACTTAGTACATTATTTTACAATACTTTTCATGCTATGTATGCCCATTTAGTGCATACTTAGTACATTATTTTACATTACATTTCATGCTATGTATGTCCATTTAGTGCATACTTAGTACATTGTTTTACATTACATTTCATGCTATGTATGTTCATTTGATGCAAACTTAGTACATTATTTTCATAAAACATGCTTATATTTTGGTATGACATTTGGTTTGTTAAATGGGACAAAAATACATTCATTAACATTGATCACGCCGTTCGTTAGCAGGTAGTGGTACCATAGGAATTGACAACTCCCATTCTTTAGATCCTAGGTTTGTTTAGGTGGAAGGAATAACCGAATTCGATATACATAATTTACATAAACCTTTAACTTCGTTTAAGGGTTTGTCGCCATAGTCGCAAGGCTTGAGTGTATGCATTAAAACAATACCGCATAGATGTTTGTATCCGTAAGGCATGCATTTTTTTTACAAAACATAACTTTTGATTTATTCAATTGCCTTGTTTTGTGCATTTTACATATGGTTTAAGTAGTCACTTTTTTTTACTTGCCGTACATGACATTTGTTTACACATTACATGATTTACATTTGACAATAGACATGATTTTTACATAAACATTTGACAATTGGTTTAAACAAGACATTTTTGGTGGTTTGTTTTGGTAAGTGATTTAAGTAACGAGGCGTGTGTAATATGATAAAAGCATGGTGGATACGCCGTTGGCACTTCCTATATATAAATGCTTTTATGGTATTACATATCGTAGCGTTACTTAAACCATTTCAAGTTAGACATAATACATTTTACACTTATATCACATCTTCATGAAACATTGTTTTACAAACAACACATTTTATACAAACTCATTTTACTTGGTCATTTATTTATCTGTGCATCTTTCTTTTATATCATCTGATTTCTTATCACTGTTTGTATGATTTATAAAAGAAAACATTTTACAAGGTTCATGACTAATTTTTATTAAACATTTTCTTTTAAACTTACAAGTCATGAATCCTATTTTAATAAAACCTATGTATCTCACAGGCATTTTTATGCTGACGTACCAATTTTCACATGTGTTCTCAGGAGATGATGCATAGGATTGATCAAGATACACTTAGGCGGACTTGGGCCTTAGTGACAATAAAAGATGCAAGACTAGTTAATTATGTTATGTCTCATTATTTTTAAGACATTGTAACCTCTTTTAATTCAATAAAAAAACTTCAATTTCCATGTGTTATGAAACAATGATTCTGTTACAACACTTCGCGACGATTCCGCCACGGTTTGTTGTTTTACGCTGTCGGGGTGTGACAACTCTAATGCTGCAAAACAAAATTCATCACAAGGAGCATCATTCTCAGCAAATAGAGCAAAATTTTCATCAGATAACACACCAGGCATGCTACTCCAATCAACAAAGCCTTGGGTAAAGAAGCTTTGCTGACTGGGCTCTGCTGGAGCAGATGTTTGTGCAGCATGTTTTGGTGCAGGTTGTTGTACTTGAGCCTAAGAGAGTGGGGCTTGGACATACTGAATTTGTGGAATAGGGGTTTGAACATATTGCACTGGAACAGTTGTTACAGGGTGTGCATAATCAGCAGTGTTTACATTAGCAGCTGGGGTATATTGGGAATAGTGCACATTGTTTTGTGTGTTTTGAGGTCTAGGGCTAGGATGTGTGATGATTGGTCCATTATTTTGACTTCTACATTCTCTAGCAAAGTGTCGTAGCCTGTTACACTTGTAGCACTTAATTTCTGATTTATCCAACCCCACTTTTAAGTTCCCATGTAACCCTGGAAATTTTCTTCCTGTTCTCTTATAAAACTTGCTGGTTCTTACACTCAGCAGTGCCAGTTGGTGCAAAATGTCCATTTCCTCCGGATAAGTGGGATCAGAGTACTGAAGGTCATTGAGCTCAAAGGAAAAGTTGTCAGAATTCTGGTTTTCTCCACTTGCTGTAAAAGCATAGTTGGGTGAGTAAGAATCAGAGTTGTTAAAAGCTCCACCAGCAGTTATGTCAATGTAATGATCATAACTCTGATCCTTACTACCACCAGATTCTTCTTGACCTAGAAGTGCTGTGTTACCAAATGTGTAAGCATCAGCAACCTTCCCAGATTCCTGTAACTTCTTTTTCTGGTTCAACTCTCTCTCATAAGTGAGGAGTCGACCATGAAGTTGGGTCAGACTTAATTCTTTGAATCCAACAGAGTTTCTAGTGACGAAAGCAATTGTGTCCCATTTTTCAGGTAGTGATCTTAGAAACCTACTATTTAGAGTTGATTTAGCAAATTCAACATTAACAAGTTTAAGTTCACTAATGAGACATCTAAAGCGTTCAAACTGTTGTGTTAGTGATTCTCCTTTGACATGAAAAAACATTTCATACTGTTGATTTAAAACCTCCCTGTTATTTTCGATAACCTCTTCTGTTCCACCGAACTGCTCTTTTAGTGCATCCCACAGCTCTTTGGCATTGTTACAGTGTAACAGTCCAGCATAAATGTCATTTGGAAGAGCTGAAGCCACTATGCTAAAAGCCTTTGCATCTAATTCAATTTTTTTAAAATCTTGTTCTGAGTAATTTTCAAGGCTTTTAGGCACGTAGCCTTTGGGATCTTCAGTGCTAGGCACCATTGGAATGTGTGGTCCAAAGATGACTAACTTCTAGCAACCAGTGTTTTGCTGAGCTAGTACATGGCCCATCCTATGTTGCCAGATATTGTACTCAGATCTGACAAGCATAGGTGGCTTGAAAAGTGTTCCGGTGTTGTGAGGGTCGTGTGAATGTGATGTCATCTTGGTTGTTTTACATATGTTTTTGAATAATCAACTTTTATATGTGATTACCCTTTACTCTGTTTTTCAACTAAATACGAACAACTGTAGTATCAATGAATTTGAGCTTTTATGTTAAATTGATTGTTAGATCGAATTTCACTGTCCTATGCTCTGATACCAATTGTAAGGATCTGAGTTTCGTTGATTGTGTTGTTTAATCAAATGACTGATGCAAGAAGATGAAACAGAGATATATTGCAGCGGAAATGGAAAGTAAACTTTTATAACACAATCATAAGAGAATAGTTTTCAGCAAACATGATTTCATTAATCGAATGATTGTATGAATTACAAGATTCAACTATGCATGCATGCACACTAAACTCCCTGTGACAACTGTGTTCTGTAATCGATATACAATGTAAAACAATTTTGATTATCAATAATACAATGTGCTTTGGTTTTATTATATGTGTTTTGGTGTTATTATGTGTGTATTTGTGTTTGATGATTTTACAATTCGATTCGATTCCGATTTCAAGCTTTAAATCTCTTTCTGGAAGGTTATACGCAAACTGGTGCGTAAACGCAGTCAGTTTAATGCAACCAACACTCCAGAATAGTGACATAGGCTTAACATACCTTAAATAACCTCCACATAACTTAGAAATAAGTTTTGGATGGTTTGGTGTGTTGAAATCAAGTTTGTTCAATCGCAGAGACTATTTGTGTCAAACTGCGAAACTATATCGATTTGTATAGTAACGAACATTTCGGAACTTGATCATAAGTTAAACATACCCAAAATATCCTTTACATAGCTTAGAAATTGGCTTTGAGGGGTTCGGTATGCTAAAATAAACTTTATTGATCAATAGGGACTAAAAGCGTCAAAAAGTGCACAAGTTTGCATTTTCGCGCATATCTTACGTTCTGAATATATCCGAACATCCAAAAATTTATGTAATCATTAAAATATTTTATTTTAGTGACTGGTTTGATAAAATTCCATTCGTCGCTTAATTTGGATCGTTTTTGCGTCCGTTACGACTTTCGTCGTAATTAACCGAATAACGCAACCGTACGGCCAAAGGAACCGACATCCAAGATGTTTTTGAGCATGTTTCATGTTCCCTATACTTTAACTTCATTTTAGAGCCTTGAAATGGGGTTAACGGGGTTTAAACGCATCGAAAAAGGCCTTAAACATGTGCAGGGACCAAAACTGTCATTTTTTGAAACTTTTCTGATCTGGCACCTGGTGGCGCTGCGCGAGCACCTTCTGCCTATCCCGTGGTGCGACGCGAGCAACTGATCTAGACAGAAACTTGATTTTTAGCAATTTTCAGCATTTCTCTTGAAGTTTAGAGGCTATTTTGTAACACTTTCAATACCGTTTGCTGGTTTTGGGCCACCCCTAGTATCCCAAAACAATGGGCCATATGTGTATGGTCCAGATTGATGCTCGTTTATCGAGGAACGATCTTAACGGTTCTTGATTCTCTATAAATAGCAACACCCACTTCACTCTTAAACTCACACCTTTGATTCTGAAATTCCTCTAAGTTGAGATGATTTTCACTTCATACCTGAGAATACTTGGAATCAAAGCTCCATTCTTGGACCTTTGGTAAGTCCTCTTTCGTTCTTTTACGCGTTCTTAGCGTGAAAGTCAAACTTTGTTTGTCTTTCTACATTGACCAGTTTATGGTCAATACGAAGTTCGTTTGAACTTCGCAACGTGAGCGTAATCACGATGGTTATAGTCCCTAGTGACTATACCTACTGATTACCACATTGTTTAGGTGTAGTGACGAGTCGTAGTTTCAGCCAAAATGCGTATTCTTGCGTATTTTGTAACCAAACTACTTTTAGGTATCAAAACCGTTTGTTTTGATACCAAAACCTGTTTTCTAACTTCACTAAACATGTCTTAACAAGTTTAGCTCGTCACTTTTAGTTTAGTGCTTGTGTAGAGTCGTAAGTCAAGCGGACTAAACACCCGCTTAGACTTTCGAACTTGACCTATTTGGTCGATCATTAGGATCCGACTAAACATGTTTAGTGACCATAGTTGCATAGGGAATAACATTCCGAGGTTATACCTTATGGTCACTTAGGTTTAATTAGTTATATGATAGGTAGTTTATATGCCTTAGGTAAATGACCAAAATGCCCTTTTCATGCATAATTGGTAATTAAGCATATGTAACATAAACTTTTGTCACTTAATCGATTATGCAACATATTTAGGCATATAATACTTGTCATAGGGTTAGTTAGACGTCTCGAACGCGCTTTGCGCGA
>JARYGA010017826.1:0-14000 GCA_030545235.1 Helianthus tuberosus | reverse complement strand
GCTTGGATGACGCTCTCCGACTGTGTAACATGGGATGCAATACATCCCACTTGGGTAACATATAACCAGGCTTTGGGTCTAGCCAAGGACCCTTATAAACATGGCGCACCACGGAGGCATTCCGCGGAACTATCCTTAGTTTAGTTTAGATTAATTTTCATGTTTTCTAGTTAGTTTTAATTTTCAGGAATAAAACACACTTGAGATGGCAAAGGATATAAGGGAAGCTTGAACCAGCACCCCATGCAGGAAACAGAGCCGTCCGACGAAAATTCTTCGTTTACAGTAAGCTCGGCACGGGCCGTGTCCGCCCAACACGGCCCCGTGCTGCACAGTCTGCAGAAAAGACCCAGTTCAGGTAACTGGACACGGGTCGTGTTCACCCAACACGCCCCCGTGTCCAGGCTTCTGTTTCTCTTGATTTAATTTTGTTACTGGCACTTGAACACGGGGCCGTGCCCGGACAACACGTGGCCGTGTCCAGTGCCCAGTAACATAAATTTTTACTTAAATCATACCTTTGACACATTCAATCAACCTAAAAACTTATTTTTGGGACACATTAAGGACAATGTGTAATTTAAGTGTAGGGGGATGCTAAAAGCTTGAATCTTGCAAGTCCTAAATACAAGCCTTACACAAAACTCTATTGGAACCGCTAATCACCCCAATTTTTTTCAAAAATCTTCATTTTTTTTACTTGTCTAGGTTTAACTTGGGAATTTCAAGTTCTAAAAAGGTTATATTTTTACAAATTTACAACCGATAGCGTCGTGATAAAAATAACCAACATAAGAAAATTATGAAAAGGCATGGCAAACTTAGTTAAAATTTGATTATATATACTTGATCACATAAAAAACTCATTCCCACAAAAGTGAGTTTTGAGCCTTTATTGAGCATACAATTACATATCATTAGACTAAATGCTCATTTTTCGTTTCTTGTGTGAATAGCCGCTTGGTTATTACGACTCTAGAACTTGCCATGACGATACATTCCCGGTCCTTACCAACTTAAACCCGAGTAAGTAAATGATGGAGGCATTAGGACTAACCCTTTTTAAATTCTACACCATTATTTTTCTTTTTTTTACCACCTACCCAAAATCCCCCTAGTTAGCCCCTTTGAGCCTAAACCTTTTCATTTCATAACCCAAACCAAACACCCTTTTACCTACCAAAACCTTTTTCATTTTTTACCCTTTGTTTTAGTAACTAGCTCGGTCTTTCGTATGACTTTTCAAAAAAAAAATGTGTTGATGATGAAGCAAAAGAAAATAAACAAACAAGTTCATCAAAAATAACTTTGTTTGAATAATAGCTTCATCAAAATAAAAGTTATAAAAATAAAAAGTCTTACGAAAACCGACGCTTGTTACGCTTTTCGCCCTTTTTCTACTAACCACTAACCCAACCACCTACCTTTAACCCAAGCCTAACCCTTCACCCAAAAGTCCTCTTGATATTTACAAAGGTATATAAGTTAAAAAGGAGGAGGATTGATTGCTTGGCAAGCCTATGGTAGGAGTAAGTTCCATGCCGCTCTCGAGTGATCCACAAAAATACATCTTCGGCCGAGTGTTGAGTGATCCCCGTGAGGTATGTGAACTTGTATATAAATAGAATTTAAAAAAAAGCATGTTATGCCCTAATAAGTAATTTCTCTTATGAAAAGTTTTAAATAAATCATGACGAATAGTATTGTAAATAAATAAAAATAAAACTAAATAAAGAATCTTGGAAATCCCGACACTCTATGACAAGCCCAAAAACCTTCTTCTCTACCCATTACATTTGGGAGTGTAAAGCCACATTATAAAGAGTTTTGCTTGAGGACAAGCAAAGATTCAAGTGTGGGGGTATTTGATGCGTGCAAAATGCAACATATAAATTACATCAATTGTGGCATAAAACTAACCCTTTTTTAGTACTAATGTTGGAAAAAGTGTGCTTTTGTCTTCCTTTTGTATTTTCAGGATTAAATGAGCTCAAATTAACAAAAGAAGCAAAAAGACATCAAAATCTAACATAAATACAAGAAAAGGAACAAACGTGACATGACCGACCCCCCGACAGCATCTTCCCAAGCAAAACTAGAAGACAGAAGACTGAACATGCCCCGTGCTCAGCCAGCACGGGGGCGTGCCCAAGTGTCAGCAGAAAAGACAAAGTGGTAGAAGCTTCTATTGCCCACCACGGGGCCGTGCTCAGCGGACACGGGGCCGTGGTCAACTATAAGATTCGCACAATCCAGGCAAATCTTCATAGTACAAAGATTCTTCTGCACACGGGGTCGTACTCAGCGGACACGGGGGCGTGGTCAACTAATAAGACAAGCTGCATTAAATGAAGAAAGAGAAGGATGTGAACACGGGGCCGTGCCCACTGGACACGGGGCCGTGCCCAAGCTTCTGTTCAGGCTATAAATAGGAGTGCTTGGCTCAAGCTCAAACCATCCCTTGGCACACCACCTCTCTCACACTTCACCCACCACCACCATAACACCATCATCCACCACCATCATCTATTGTCCATCATAGAGTGTGTGAGTCGTCTCGGGATCCAAGATTGATCGTAAGAGTTCTTGACAATCAAGGTCATGTTTGCCTAAGTCTCTTACATCACTTGGTGAAGACAAGTGTCTAGTGTAATACTTTTTATTTCTAATATTTTCGCACTTTTTATTTGGTTTTGTATTAATGACTTTAATAACTAGTTTCTTATGTTGAAGGTGATTCTTCCTTATCGTTTGTCCGTGGTGTCTTGACATTATTTTACTGTCTATATAAAATAAAAGATTTTCACCATTCATATCTCCACGGTCTATATGGAGGTATGTTGGCTACCTGGTCGGGGGTTAAGGGAACGGTTTGGTAAGAGTCTTGCCATTGTTCAGCGTTTAGAGGTCCTGCAATGGACCTGGGTCAAATTTAGTAGGACCTCCTTCAATACTTAACGGTATTGGATGGCGGGGGTCCAAACTCTTTGATCCCCTCATAAGTTAACTACTATTAATACTATAACCCAGCTATTTAGGACTGTATCCCTGCTGACTCAGACTACTTAGTCGAGGGTAACGTCACCTCCAAAAGAGGGGCCTACCATAATTTGCATTAATAACTTAATTAATTATCTTTCAATAATCCGACCCTTTAGGATTGTATCCTTGCTGACTCAAACTACTGGGTTGAGGGTAACGTCACCTTCAAAAGAGGGGCCTACTACAATAACTAAGATAATCTCTTATATAAGTGCAAAAGTGCGGAAATAATCAAAGGTTACACTATACACGAGTCAAAACCAAGTGATTCATCTTGTCTATCTGTTTTTCTTTTATTTATATTTTCAGCATTTTAGTTAGTTTTTATTTTTCTTAGTTTAAAAACCTTTTTCTAAAACTTTTGATTTGATTAGACGTTGAGGATAAACCGATACTAAAAGCTCTTGTGTCCTTGGACGACCTCGGTATCTTACCAACACTATACTACGCTCACGATGGGTGCACTTGCCCATATGTGTGTTTAGTGTTAGTAAATATCGTGTTTTATAAATTTAAAACTTGACTAAAAAAGTGTTAAAGGGGCTTAAAATATACACCTAGTATATATAACACTTCACACGCATCAATCTCCGCCGCCTTTACCACAGCGTTTGCGAAAAACATCTCCTCTTCGTCCGAAGAAGACGAGGACCACCAAGAATTAGATGTCATTGTGGATGAAAAGATATTTTTTTATAAAAGATTGGTATAAAAATGGGAGTGTTTTTTTATAAAAATGGATGAGAATGAGAGAAGAATGGGTGAAATATTGAGGAAATGGTATAAAAAATGAGTATATATTTAAAGTGAAAAAGGTTTTTTTTTTTTTATAAATCTAGCCGTTATGTAACGGCTATATGTTTGAAATATGGCACGGCGAGCTCGGCTGTGGGTTGCTGGAGACGACGGAACGAATGGAGGGGGCGGTGTGAGGGACCGGCGCCGGTTCTAGCCGGGTCTTAGCCGGCCCCCATGCCTTCTAGTCTAAGTAGAATTGATGGAGAGGAAACACATATTTTTCATTAGATTGCTTATGGTCTGACATCTCAGACCCACATAAAAAAAGCAAAAATAAGACAGCCAAATACAATGAACCAACACAGAAAGGTGTCACCAATAGTAAACAACTGTAGCCTTAATTTAGTTCACGATACAAAATACAAAATAAATATGGAGTTACTACTTCTACAAACATTAAAAATTAAAATTACAATTTTTAACTGCAGTAATATGTGCTCATAAATCATCAAGTTCTTCTTGTTCTTTGGTGTTCTTTGTCAATCTGCTCGATCCGTAACCCCCGTATCGAAACCCATAATTCTAGATAATGATCACTAAATGTCACATTTTTTGTGATATTCACATGAAGTTTAATTAATTTGCTTCTCCAATGATGATGGGATGAATCTCCATGCATGCACTATAATCTCGTACACTAAAACAAGTTAAAAACTGCACTTAGCACACGGTCCTACATTTAAGTAAATTAAAGAGATATTATATACCAATAATAATTAATTTAATATTCATTTACCATGACTAGTGAAAAGATGTCAAGTTATTGTTGAGAGCAAAACGATTGTCAAGTTTTAGTCTTTGTTCATCCACATCCCACAATTCATGTTCATTTCCCTGAAAATTAAGTTATTTATAAAAAATAAAGAAACAAATATATATCATCATCATCACAATAATAATAATAATAATAATATTTTCTGAATATTGTTTGTGCCTTTCATGAGTTTGAAAAGATACCTGTGAAAGAATATTTGGCATATGTTCTTGTTGAAACAACAATGAATTAGTAGCTGCTGAACTATCAATCAGCTGTGGCAGGTAGTTGCAGTTATCGTTCGTCGTTGGAGCCAAGGTGGCGACTCCTTCATTAAGACTACATTGTTGTAAACTTGGCATGATTGGCAGTGCCATGTTGCTCATATTCTTGACATATGTTACAGGATGCACTATTAATTATTGTTTTATGAAGATAAAATAATCCCACAAAACCTCAATTTATTTATTCATGAATTATTACCTCATCAGGTTTAAGCATGAATGAATCTAAATCCAGTCCAAAATCATATAGCATGGGATTGACAGAAGCCAGCTTCATGGAAAGAAACTGAAAGTTTGTTTATTATTAGTTTATTAATAATTAGCAAAGTAAGTTGTTTTCTTTGACTAAAATAATCAAACAGAAAACTATAAATATATAAATATATACCTCGACTTGATTTTGTAATGACTGGACATAATTAATAATTTCATCCAACATGAGGGCCTTTCCAGTTACCTACATATCAATCAGTCCCACATGAAATTGTCAGATCAAATATTATTATCAGTCTAATTTATATAATTAATTTATTTATTTATCCAGACAAACAAATAATTAAACAACAAAGACAGAAGCAAGCCAGTTCACCTTGTCACAACCTGGAACAATTGCTTGCAACAGCTTCATCCTTTCACTTATTTTCTCTCTCCTCACCTAATGAAGAAGCAAAAAATAAAAGTTTTCAGTTAATGTAAATTGGTAAGTAGTCTACTACATAATCAAAAAATTAGAAATTCAAAATCTTGTAGGGTGCAGCTGATATGGTTGATATGGCGTGTATTTATTCTAGAAAATCTAGGAACTTTTTAGTTCAAAGAAAAAAAGTTAAGTAATTTAGTTCAAAGAAAAAAAGTTAAGTAATAATCAGTTTTTGTGATTAATCAAAAAAGAAGAGGAGGGCATAATTGGAAAATGAGGTGTGAAAATGTATAAGAAAATAAAGGGTACCCTTTCAGCAAGGCTATGGCTATCAGTAGCTTGGCCTCTTCTTGCTCTAACATGAATGTACCCAACTGCACCTTCTTCTTCAGAAGTAGAACCTTTCTTTGTATTCTTTTTCTTTTTTTCTTCTTGATAATCATTGGTTTTCTTTTGCTTCTTCACTTTGTTGCTTGTATCCTTCATAATACCGTATAATTTTTTTTGTAAGTAATTCACAAATTTCAACATAGGATAATATTAAGCAAATGTTGCTTGTATCCTTCATAATACCATATAATTTTTTTTTTTTTTTGTAAGTAATTCACAAATTTCAACATAGGAAAATATTAAGCAAAAAATGATTAATAAAGTTAAATACTTTAGATTGAGCATGATGAGAAAGCATTTGTTTGTCCTTCCTCTTTTTTGCTAATAAATCATTGCCACTCTCAACTTTCTGATCATCAAGAACCATTGACATTGAAGAATCTGGGCTTTGTAACTTATTTGCTACAGAAGCTTGATCATGATGATAACCATGAACAGCATGATTATGAGGTTGGTGGAACTGAGGGAAACAGGCAGCAGTGGTGTTAGGGTTTGGAAAGAGAACAGTTTGATCAAGAAAAAAAGTTTGGTGTTGTTGGTGTGAAAAAGCTGCCATTTTGGTGATTAGGAATTCGGTGTTTTCAAGTTTGTTATTTGGAACAGAAAGACTGAAAATTTGGTGATTACGAAAATGAAAGAGTTGGAAAGAAAATGTGGGTCTATGATGATCTTGGAGTTCAACTATATATAAACATGTGGAGAGAGAAAATGAGGGAAAATTAAATTGATAAGTGCCAAAAATTTCCCATTATTTTTTAACGGTAAATTTGGATCAATAGACTATCATCGTTTCATCAGCGTAATTACACGATCATATCCATTTCCACTAGGCTATAATGTCTAGAAACCAATTCATGAGGAAACCCGCTATAATGTCTATACACTAATTCATGAGAAAACCCAATAAATTTAGGAAAAACCCTCTTGTGGGAATCTAACTTAGAACCTCATACCTATAAACTATATAAATTAGAATTAGATCAACTGTTATAGTAAGCTCATTATCAACATGTTTCTTCATCAATGTAAATTTGTATCGGCAAACTAGAAGAGGTATAATAATACATTATATGTATGTATAGAAAAAAAAAAAAGACAGGGAACCAAAGGTAGGTCAAGAGGGTTTATCGTTGGCCCCTCGGTCACTGGAACTTATTAGATATTTATATATAAAATCGAAGTTTCTTTTCAAGAAAAAACATGAGTTGATCACCACTATAGTTGTAACTGTTAGAGAATAATCTTATGATAATCCTGGATAAAAAGTTTTGATTTCGACGTAAACACAAAATTAGGTAGTGTTTACAAAATACATAACCTTACATCACCACCATATATAATTAGGGCTTCACATCCAGCTAAAAACCGAAGTTAAATGGTTTTGACTCTTGAGCATATAACAAGGTTGCTATTTTTGGTAAACTGTTAATAGGTGTCTTTGTTCCGGTCAATCCATATATGAAAACTATGTTGGTCAAAAAAAATGTAAATTACTGTGTATGTTATAGGATGAGAATACATACTGCAGGGATTTCTTATCAGTCCTATAAAGAGACTGTTTTTTTCACTTTGGACAAATAGATACCTCTTGTTTTTATATGTCAAGTTTTCAGAAGAACCATGAAGAAAATGGATAAAAGAATGGTCTGTTACATATAAATTATCAAAGGGGTTTTCTAATGGCACACCCCCTGCCAATGCTCACACAGGGTGATAAACAACGTTGATATCATCATAGAAGCGTTGGGATTCAAGGGTTTATGAGTCAAAGTTAACATTCAGATTCAGATTCAGAAAGCAGATGATTTTGAACTTCGTTTATTCTCTTTAATAAAGAGACCGCCTTGTTAATTTAAGGGGTATTCTCAAATAATGTTTCCTAGATGTTTGAAGACCAACAAATGTCCAAAGTGCTGCTTCTTCGTTCGCATGACGGAAAGCTACCGCGTGACAAGAAGCTACCTTGCAAAAATTAAAAAAATTAAATCGACACCCTCAATACGCATCGTATAGGCCTATACGATGCGTATTACTTTTTGGCGGGGGACAATGGCAGCCTTTGGCAGGCATAGAAGTTTGAACCCACCCCAATACGCATCGTATAGGCCTATACGATACGTATTGAGAGTGTCGATTTAACCCCCAAGATGTGCCAATAATACGACCCTTATCAAAACCCTAACCCTATTAAACTATCACTATAAATAGAAGCTTGTGATTCAGTCTTTCAGAGAACTAGCAACAGGCCATTTTAAATTGCTTCTTTCCTTTTTTTTTTTTTTTTTTTATTTCTCTTGTCAAACTAGTGGAATTTCTTGTTGCATTGCGACGCGAATTTGAACGTTATCAGTAAGGTTCGTTTAGATACCAATACATGTAACGACACTCTCGATCAATATATTTTATGATACAAAAAGGAACTCTATTGCAAATAAAACTTCATTTTCAAAGAAATTTTAACCGAAACCATAAAATTCAAAGTAAAACATAAGTGTTATTTTGTATTCTTACTAATACTATAAGGAATAAAAGCAATATATCATATACAATTGAGGCTTGAACGTCGAACTTTTGAAGTTCTACAAAAGAAAAAAGGGTTAGCGTATCTCACGTGACATCCACCCATTTGACACCAAAAGTTGACTAGCCTTCTGTGAGGAGACTTTATATTTGGTGATGAAATGACGGTTAACTTAATAATCTCTATAAAGGGTTTAAACTAGCCAATCCACTCATTTTCTATCGATATCGGGTTGCTAAAGTGTACCTAGCTCAAATCGAGGTGAGATTAAACAAACTTCCTCGAGCTTCTTAAAAATAAGTTTGTTAATTTAATAAACGAGTTTGAACCTCAGCTTCACTTAATTATCAAACTAGAGTAGCATCACAAACTTAAACAAGCCTACTATTACACACAAACACACACACACACATATATATACAAAACGGGATCAAGAGAAAACGCTCAAAAGTGTGAGAACGGTGAGAACGCATCCTGCCCCAACACGTGGCGCGGGACATGATCAGGGTCCCAGGGGTTTTTTTGTCTTTTCAATCTTCTTTTATTTTCCTAACGCGGTATATTATTTTCTGGCGTCTAAGTTTTTTTTTGCGTTAATTGTATTTATTAAACTTTTTGGCGTTGAATTAATTGTTTTGTGTCACATAGATAATTTTTTGGCGTTATAGCATTTTCTAGTCACATTTTTTGGCGTTTTGTGTTGTTTTGTATAATAATTCACTACGAGTCATTAATATTTGCATAAGATTACAATAAAACTAATTTTTTTGGCGTTTAGTGAATTTTTTGGCGTTTAATACATTTTACAAGGTGCTTTGCCAGCACCCGTTCTCCCAGTTTTTCATACTACTAGCGTTTTGGTGTTTGAAGTTTTTGGCGTTTTATATATTAATGTATTTTATTTATAGAGAATTAAATAACAAAACAACATATAACTTGATATCAAAAACATATAAAATGAAAATAAAAAAAATAAAAAATGGTAATCTAATTTCTCTTTCGAATCTTCACTGCCATCAGCCTCTATCTTCTTGAATTTGTTTTGGCGTTTTAAACCTTTTTTGAATACTTTAGCTAGATGCCAACTTTCCTACATAAATCATGTCTTTTTCAGACGAAGCTGTATAGTGGCATCCTGTGTTTTGGTGTGATATTCTTGTTTGGTGGATGTCATTGAAGATTAACTCTTGCTTGATGCTATTTATAATAATGGAATTCAAAATAGCATTTTACATTTGTGTTGATCCCTTTATTCCATGCCGATATTCATCAAGAACAAAGCTCACATGATGACATATCACTGTCATCAGTCTCTTTTTCTTGAATATGTGTCCATCTCATTCAGCAAAATATTATTGAGATAACCCCTTCAGAAGAAGAATCTATTTCAGTGAAAGCTTTGACATCTGTGGTTTTTTTAACTAACATTTTTTGGCGTTTTAAAGTGAGTGGTTTCTAGAGGATAAGGCGTTTGTGTTTTCTGGGTGTGATCAATTTCATTGTGTATAGACCCCTCTCTTATAGGAGTTTTTTGGCGCGTAGTTTAGGCGGGACTTTTTTTATTGTAATAAAGTAACTGTCTTTTCAGTTACTGTTTTTGTATTTACTGTGTTGATCAGTTTTTTCTCAGCTTTACAGGTGATAGACGTCTTGTCTTCTAAGTTTGGCGTTTTTTAAATGGCGTTATGCAGACCAAGATGACAAAATACAATAACGGAGTAAATAAAATATTAAGCAGGAAAAAAATTTTTTGTTATTTGTGGCGTTTTGTAAGGAATAACCATTTTTAGTATTTTTTTTTTTTTTTTTTTTTTTTTTTGCGTTTTACTAATAAAGGGAGAAATATATCATTTAATTATCTTAAAAAAACAAAAAGAAGATTACACAGAAGGAAAAAAAAGAGGAAAAAAATTAAAAGCCTTCGTCAGAGGGTACTTTATCCGAATAGTATCCATCACTTGCGTTATGTTCTTCCTCCTCGGAGTCTTCATCTGGATCTTCATCCATGTCATCACCTTCACCTTCATCAGCTTCTTGTTCCTGAAGATTCTGAAGCCTCCACTTGAACATGTCTTGCATTAACTTCAATTTTGAGTCTATTTTCTGTGTTGGTACAAGTGGCGTTATGCAATTCTTCCATGAAACCCAGATGCTGCTTTGTCATGATGTTTTCTAGCCAGTAGACTTCCTGCTCTCCGCTGTCGTATGTAACGGTCACCATGTCTGTTTCATCATCAAAACGGCGCCATGATGTCATAACAGGGTCCGGCTTCACATCTGCTTTGATTGGTCCAAATTTGCTGGTTAATGCTTTCATAAGCATATGTGTTTCATGGCATTCGTTGTCTAGAGCGACGCCAATGGATAAGATTCGCCTCTGTATCTCTTCTTCCATATTCAGAATTACCCTGACCGTCTTAACATACACCCTCCTTCTGTTGTCAAAACGGAGGATGTATCACCTGATTCCCAGAGTGTATCTCCACAAAACGATTGTTGTCATTTTTGGCGTTTTGGTTAAGTTGGCGTTTTTTGCTTAAAGATGTTTTTTTGCAGAAATGGATAGATTGAAATGCTTATGAAAGCAATGTTTTACCTTGGGGGGTTTAGTTTTTAGCATTTAGCTTGGGGGGTTAGGTTTTTTTAGCTATTTTAGGTTGTGTTCACATTGGTTCTCGCGGTTCTCGCAATAAAGGTGGTTCTCGCATGAACCTTACCCTATATATATATAGGGGGCCGCTAGAATGAGAACCACCACGAGTTATGAGAACTGCGAGAACCAAGTGCCACGGAGGGCCGTTGACCACGAAATTTTTTTTACACCTAGATCCGTATATTTTAAGACCGGGTGTAAATTTTGGGTTCAAACGGCGCGCCCGAGGGGGTAGTTTTTTACGCCCAAAGTTTGGGTTTTTTTAATTTTTTTAATTTTTCTTTTTTTTTTACCAAACTTTGGGCGTAAAAAACTACCCCCTCGGGCGCGCCGTTTGAACCCAAAATTTACACCCGGTCTTAAAATATACGGATCTAGGTGTAAAAAAAATTCGTGGTCAACGGCCCTCCGTGGCACTTGGTTCTCGCGGTTCTCATAACTCGTGGTGGTTCTCATTCTAGCGGCTCCCTATATATATATTATGTATGTTGTTAAATTGGGAACACTAAAAAAGTGAGAAACTGAAGAACCGTATATTTAACATGTTAAATACATCATAAAATTTTAAATTTAAAATGTTATAAAAATAATTTTCTTTAGAGCTTTTGCATATAAAGATGTATAGAGCTAATCCACTTAAAAAAAAGCCATTTTTGTAATAAAAATTTTACCTTTTTTTAATTGTTTTTTAATAATTTTTTTAAGTTTTGATTTTTTTTATTAAAAAGGTTTCTACATGTATTTATATACAAAAGCTCTAAAAAAAAAATTGAAAAATTTTGTTGGAACCTGAAGGTTTATTCATGTAGGTTGAAAATACTTAGGGATTGATTATGTAATTAGTTATATATGTTTTGGGTTAAACATTGTGGGTCGGGCTAGATAGTGTCGCATGGGCCTAGGGTTGTATTCGGCCTACATGTCTAGTATATAAACACCCTTAATCTATTGATTAAGGGTTGTTGGTTACAAGTGCAAGGTAGGCGACACAAGCAAGGAACTAGGTTCCGTCCGAGACATTGTATCAGTCATCGTTCATCGTGAATGCAAGTTCCGGTTTGATTTTGTTTATTGCTTGTTATTTGATCTTAAATATTAGTTCTTGAACCACCTTGTGTTTGATTTCCGCACTCTCACAAGGTTAGATTGATATCATTGAGATCCTCACGGGTTTTACAATTGGTATCAGAGCCATTGAAGCCATTCAAGGGCTCGGTTTTGATATCAATCGGATTCAAGAAATTGCATATATTACTGATCCGGTTTTGTTGAGTGTGTGTGCAGATTTTTATCGACTGTTCTTGATAAATTCTTTGGAAAATTCACTGATTTTGGTCTGTTGATTTCAGCATTGGTGTTTGCTGATTTTTCGGGATTTCGGTGCAACAGATTCAAAGATTACTATATCTTTGAATTTTGGAAATTGCTGAAAAGTCGGGATTGCGAGTAAACAGTTCTTATCACTTTCTGTTTTGCAGGTTACAACTCGCAATCTCCCAGTTGCGGCTCATCACGTTTCAATTACGACTCGCAATCAGTCTTGGTTTCGGTTCATCTTGCCCAGTTACGACTCGCAACCGGCTGTTTGATCCTCACTCGCAATCGTGGTTTCGGCTCATCCTGTCTGGTTACGACTCGCAACCATTTCGGTTACGACTCGCATCCAAGGTTGACTTGACTCGCAACCATCTTCAATTACGACTCGCAAATTCGACTCGCAACCCCGTTTCGACTCGCAACGACAAATTGTGACGAACATTTGGACTGTGACTTTGGACTAAATAAAATTAATTAATTAATTAACTGATCGATTAACAATGTCAACCACCAACAGTGAATTGTCTGCCCTAACTCAGCAACAAGAACTGGATTCAAAGCTTGGAACCACATCACGCATTCCTAGGCTAACTGATGCCAATGACTTTCCCGAGTGGAAGTGGCGCTTTGAACAGCATCTTAAGGTTAAAGATTACAAGCTATGGCGCAGCATCTTGAGGGGACCTAGGGAAATTATGATGGAAAGTCCTACAGAACCTGATGTTAAAATAAAGAAGCCTCGAGAACTATACACTGAAGATGATGTGCTTATTGTTGAAGAAGATGATCGAGCCTTCTCTTACTTGACCATGGGTTTGGGTCCTAATATTGCCATGGGTTTTCGCACCTGCAAATCTGCCAAGGAATTGTGGGATTCTCTGGTCGAAGTGTATGAAGGGAATGAAGACATGAAAGAAAGTCGAAGAAACTTGCTGCAACAAAACTTCAACAACTTCAACCATATCTATGGTGAGACGGTGGATAATCAGATTCAAAGGTTTGTTAAACTGGTGACTCAAATGCAAATGGAAGAAATTCACACCTCAAACGCATCCACCAACAGACAACTCCTAAATGCACTGCCCAAGAGTTGGGATCATCATGTGGCCATGATTAAGAAAACCAAAGATCTTGCAAGATGTACATTGTCAGAAATGATTTCACACATCAAAGCTTGTGAATTGGATGATAAGCAGAGAGAGACTAACTACAAGAATAGCATGCTGGCTGCTGGTTTCTCAATTGCTCCCACCACATCTAGCGACAGCAACACAGCTCTTCTATCACAAGGAGGCTTTCAGATGTTTCGCAATACTTCCTCTGTCTCTCAATCTGGATCCTCAAATCAAATCGTCTCTCCAGCTTCTCCAGCTTCAGTTCAAAATGCTGGAAAGGCATCTGCTGCTGCCCCTGCTTCCGCTCACTCTACGAACAATGAGATGATGGCATTCTTCGCAAGTCAGTCAAAGGAAAAGCTAGACATAGCAGCTTCTGTAATCAACTGTTTGAATGCTTTTATTGCAGGGAAGCTTGATCCACCAAAGTGGAGTCCTGATGATTTGTCGCAGATTCATCCAGATGATGTTGAAGAAATGGATATC
>JARYGA010017825.1:0-32136 GCA_030545235.1 Helianthus tuberosus | reverse complement strand
ACACCCCTTTGCGACCCGTAATTTTGTAATCAGGTTTTCACTGACCCGTTTTGTTCATTTTCTATATTATATATCGTTACACTATTTAAAAAAAGGAGATCACGTTTAACTTGTGTTTAATCCTAAAGGGTTCTACGGTTCTACTCCTATCATCGCATCCACCTTTGCTACTTGATCTGGACAACAATTAACCTCTCACGCCTTGTTTTAATTTAATTTATTATTGTATTTTCATATTTTAATTGTTTTCTTATATTAAATTGTCGATTTATGTTATATTCTTTGATTAGGTTAAGCTTTATTATTTGTTTTAATTAATATGTTTAACTTTTTCTATAATATTTTCTTAATTATAATTAATTGAATAATATACTTTTATCATCTTTTTGTTTTTGTTGACAAGACACCCTTTTTGACCAACGCATATTTTTATCACTCTCTGTCGAAACTCTCTATATCACAATTCCTATAAGCCATATAAAATATGCAACACAACATTTAGGTGAAAATTTCTTCAAAGACTAAATAAGTTAAAAGTATGATTAAAAATATTTTATTCCGTTCATGGCATGTTCCACGTACTTATCTCACTTTAATTCTTTTCAAGCATTTACATCCCTTCCACCATTTCTACTATATACTTATACAAAAAAAAAAAACACAACATTGTTTCTTTCTTTAATTAAATGATACCTTTTATACTTTTATCATTATTTCTTCCCTCTCCTCCACTCAAAACACTTTCAACTTGATAAATATTAAAAAGTTTTAGAGGATAAATATTGTACCCTTTAATATACAGATGAATAGTAACATTTTCTCTCTGCTTCACTCACAACCAATTTTTATAATATAAAGAATATTCTCAAAGAATATAGTCAAAGAGATGTGAATGCTCTTAAAATTACTTATCTTAGCATCAACTTTACCAAATTACGTTTCAAGTCTTTGTTGATAAAATATTTAATGTTTTTAAGTTATATATGTGTGGGTAATCAATTATTCTAGTTATTTGAATGTTTAGCACTTTAACTCTATATGTATTTGAAATTAAAAAAAGATAACTACCAAAATCACTGTTGGTTTTTGTTAAGTCGGATTATAAAAGGTGACGTGATAAGGAGCGTATGAATTTTTTAATGTATTTTTAATACCATTATATAATTAAAATTTAAAATAGTGAAATTTGATCATAAACTATAAAGCCAGTAATTTTAGTAATTATTGCCGATAATTGTTCTTCTAGTATATTCATCATAACAAATCCTTTGGGCTTGCGATCTGACAATCCTTGAGTGAGAGTTTGTAGTCGTTGGGGAGGCTTTGAGCGGCATCATGCAATAGGTTCTTACTATATTTGTCACCAGTTGTTTGTTGAGCTGTATCATGTAACTGTTGGATCACACCACATTGGCACTCCTTTTTCACTTTATTTAAGAACATGCAACACTTCGGTATATCCTTCTTCAATAACCAGCGGAGGTATTGAGTGCAAGAGTCGTCTTGCACATGGGAGCATTGATTCTGGGATGCACTGGAGATTTTGTCACACCCTCAATTTACCACCTAGGGAGTGTCCCTGTTAAGCGTGTGACGACTAGCAATGAGCCACCAATTACATTGAATCACAAGTTTAAAATGAAATTCCAAAACCATAAGTTTAGCGGAAGCGTAAAGTTATCATAAAGTAAGTACTAAACGAATGTAATAAATAAGTATGTGATAAACAAATTCCTCAGCATGACCATGACCACTCTTGCTCTCCAGCCAACAAGCTCCTGTTCCAATCATCTAACGACCTGCGAGCATGTAACATGTGTATCAGACAAAGCTGGCGAGTCCACAGTTTTAGAAAAAAACGTTTGTTACCAGTTGTATGTAAAACAGTTCAATAACCAATGCAAGTAATATTGTTAATATCTCAATTCCGGACAAGACGGCTCCTGATGTACATGACTGCCCTATCCCACGTACCCCTATCTAGTACTGGGCCCGACTGGGTCATTAGTTCACATCCGTCCTATCCAGGAGCGGTGTGAGGGTGCCAAACCTAAGTAGCGCTACCAACTAATACCCGAATAAGGGACTTACAAAAATGATAGGTGAGAATATTAACCAATATACCCGTTTTTACCCAAACCACTGACTGTCCCAAACCACTGGGACGCATGCTCGAATGTAGTGAACTCACCTTAGGGTTGCTCGGTAAGACTTGTTACTTGTTTATCAATTAATCACGCCCGTCCTAACATGGTTACTATCGATAGTCAGTTTCTTAAACACTTAACGCTAGTCGTAACACATATTACATAAGTAATATTCACATATCATTATTCACATTGTAACATATCATCATGCAATCTAACAGTGTTATGTATCATAATATTACATAATAGGTGTTGCACCCAACCATATAGTTTGTTTACACGTCCACACCCAAGTATTAGATTACATTTCCTAACATTCATGCCTTCCTATATTCAAGAAATAACAAGTTACTGTTTAACAAATATGTTAACATTCAGATCAAACATCCACCGCATCATCTACCTCATACATTTAAGTCATCGATTACTAGAACACTAATACATTCTAATTAACCTGTTGATGTTACACGAGTATGCCACTGGTTCCCTATCATAGGTTCATGAAAAATACTAACATACAATATCACATATGAGTATAATCCATGCCATCATCACGACATCATCACATCAATGTGTGAACAAGCATTTCGATAGTGTTATATCCTTCATTCATCGATTCACAACAGTAGCATATAATCATGATGTAATAAATCCTAGTCTACAACCTATGCACCTATATTTGTCATTTAAGTCATGCAAGCTATGTATCCATAATAGGCCATTTTCATACACGTATATATCCATTATCACATCTCATCATTCATGCATATAACATGCCTACTGACAACTTTATTATGTATCTTCCTGTTTTGAGTTTGGTTGCACATGGGTCAACATTGATTTCATGTATAGCCTATTAATCATACCTAGTCTATCAATTATGCTCACAAACACAACCGATTGGCATCAATATCAAGCATCATGCATATAATATACTTACACACAACCCAATATCAGCCACTAACAACTAACATGTAATATCGATTTTATGTGTATTAATCATGAAATCGCATAAACACAAGCATCAAATAAACGTACTAACCCACAAGTTTTGATCGCCAACTAATGTACTCGAAAGGGGTCTGCTACTGTTGCCGCACGAACTTAGGGAAGGGGTAGGGTTTATTATTGTGATAATGATCGAGACATATGCACGCCCCCTCCCCTTAATATAAATCGTAATAATGTGGGCCGAACCCACATGTGCTAATCTATAACGTAAATGGGCTTCTAATATCCATGAATGGCTTAATAACCCAAGTGATGGTTTGGCTTGTGCGACTTGTGTGAATTGGTTTCAACACAAGTGTGGACCAAACACAAAAGGTAATAAGGGTATATGTGTGTGTAGCACAAAGTCGCGTTTACGCTCAACAGTTTTACCCTAGCAAGTAACATAAAGGACCAAGAATGGAAATTAACATGAAAGACAAGGAATTAACGAGGAATCAAGATTACCAACTAACCTTGGAATTTCGGGTTGTCACATCATCCCCAACTTGAAAGAAATTTCGTCCCGAAATTTGACAAGCACGTACGAACGAACGAGGGAAGAAATCAAGGTTGTTGTGGATTATGCTCAGGTGTGACATCATCCCCACCTTGAAGAGGAATCTCGTCCCGAGATTCACCAGCTTTGCTAGATTCAGGCTTGTCTTTAGGAAAAAGGTGTGGATATTTGAGTTTCATCTGATCCTCGCGCTCCCAAGTGAACTCCGGTCCACGTCTTGAGTTCCAGCGAACCCTAACGATCAGAATGCGACTGTGCTTGCGTATTTTGACCTCTCAATCCATAATCTCAACGGGCTCTTCGACGAATTGCAGCTTGTCGTCGATCTTTAATTCTTGGAATGGTACAGCCAGTGGGTCTTCAGCACAGCACTTCTTCAGTTGCGATACATGAAAAACATCGTGAACATTACCCAATTCGGTAGGTAATTCCAATCTGTAAGCCACCATACCAATGCGTTCAAGAACTCTAAACGGTCCAACGTAGCGTGGATTAAGCTTGCTACGCTTTCCAAAACGTACAACGCCCTTCCACGGTGAGACTTTCAACATAACGCGATCATTCACTTCGAATACTACCTCCTTGCTACGTTTGTCAGCATAGGCTTTCTGACGATCACGGGCAGCTGCCATACGCTCTCTGATTTTTACAATCATATCTGAAGTCTCCAAAACCAACTCAGGACCTGAAATCTGACTGTCGCCCACTTCAGCCCAACAGAGAGGTGAACGACACTTCCTCCCGTATAATGCCTCAAACGGAGCTGCCTTGATGCTAGTGTGGTAACTGTTGTTGTAGGAGAATTCTACTAATGGTAAATGTCTCTCCCAACCCTTCCCAAAATCAATAACGCACGCCCGCAACATGTCCTCAAGTGTCTGAATAGTGCGCTCACTCTGACCGTCGGTCTGTGGGTGATACGCAGTACTCATATCGAGACGCGAGTCAAACGACCTGTGCATAGCCTGCCACAACTCCGAAGTGAAACGCGGATCCCGATCCGAAATGATAGAAGTTGGCACCCCGTGCCTAGATACCACCTCCTTAAGGTATATCGCTGCGAGCTGGGAGTGCTTGTCTGTTTCTTTAATTGGTAGAAAGTGCGCTGACTTCGTAAGTCGGTCGACAATTACCCAAATCGTGTCGTTTCCCGCCTGTGTTCTTGGTAACCCCGTAACAAAATCCATGGAGATCTGCTCCCACTTCCACCTCGGTATCTCGGGCTGCTGAAGCAGACCCGAAGGCTTCTGGTATTCTGCCTTGACCCTAGCACAAGTCAAGCACTTTCTCACGTATGTGGCTATAATTGCTTTCATATTCGGCCACCAATAAAAGACTTTGAGATCGTGATACATCTTATCAGATCCCGGGTGAACAGAATACCTTGACTTGTGTGCTTCATCCATTACCAGTTCCCGAAGGTCGCCAAACAGAGGAACCCATAATCTCTCCATAAAATAGTAAATGCCATCTGTCACACCCCCATAAATCCACACGCGGAGTATCACCGCTTGGAGGCGTGACTGACCAGGATCAAGCCATCAATCATATCAAACATAGTATTTAAGTGTAAAAGTAGGAAAATGTAATTCATCTTGACATGACTGATGTTCATAACCAAACATTGTTTAAGTAGCGGAAGCATATTAATGAAAACCCAAAGTAAGTTATAAGTTCAAATATCATCTACGATCCGTATCCGACAACGACCTGCTCCTCCCTGTGCAAGCTCCATATGTACCTAAAGTCCTGCAAGGCATGCAAGAGAGAGTCAACAACTAGTTGAGCGAGTTCACAGTTAATAGTACAGTAATAGTATAACGTGTGTAGTAGTATGTTCGTTCGTTACAATGTATCGTATTAGTTTCCATCGCGGCCCTCCAGGCAGGTGTGCGAAGATGTTGGGGAAGGTCTTTCCCCAAGTTTTTCTAGACTAGGTTTGTTTGTATCGCGGCCTCTCTAGGCAGGTGTGCGAAGATGTTGTAAATTTAGTTCGCGGCCAATGTCCTTGGCAGGTGTGCGAAGTCAGTCATAATATCGTGGCCAATGTCCTTGGCAGGTGTGCGAAGATCGTTCAATAAGTGTTACTAGTCTAGCAGTAGGTTCTGTCATATTTGTATGTACAGTAATCATCAAATCCCCATCCCCCCCTGGGAACCCCATGCCTTGGCTTGTGTGAACTCACCTTGGTTTGCTCGGTATGCTAGATATGTAAGTGCTCGCAAATAATCAATCACGTCCTAAGGTATGCACGTATAGAATAATCAGTTTGTATCCAAGATACACGTATAAGCAGGTAGTACGTATTCGCAATCACACAAGTCATGTATATCATTTAACAGCAGTTAGATATTCCAGTTAACACTTAACAGAATTAACTAAAGTTACTGTGCAGATTACGCATATCGGCGAAACACAACAGTTGGCGAAACACATTTATTGGCGAAACACGTCTCCTGTTTCGTCGTGGTCATGTTTGGCGAAACAGAATTCGAATTCGTCGATTGTCCTTGGCGAAACACTTTCTGTTTCGCCAAGATACTTGTTTCGTCAAACCTGATACGAAGTGATATCAGTTACGTAATGCAGAAACCCTAATTGCCGTCATCACCAAACAGCAGTCATACAGAAAACATCTAGCACCGAAACATCATCAAATCATCATAATTATCTCAATTTTCACTATTAGATAACTTCCAAAAATTCTTTATATCAATTGATATCATTGGACCACCATACTATAACTATCATCACATGCAAGAAGACAACCATTATCGTTTGATCTGAACACACATGTGCCGCCACTTTCCTCAAAGTTATCATTTACAACAACACCCCAAACATCACGTGAAAGGAATCATTACACATTCATCATCATGATAACAGGTTCATGACAAACATTACTAACATGCAAAAGTCTGAATATTATAACCGACATCTATAAAGTAAATCCACTTTGGGCTGCACATTCGAGACAAAACCCATGCACATCAGTCAACCCTATCATGTTAGTTCATAATATCATCAATATTGTCAAAATTATAAATCATCACAACAACAGCAATTATGTGAACATCAATATCATGCATATATAATCATCGACACAAACTGAATCGGCATTTAAATATCACAGAATCGATATATAGTCTAACCATAACACATTTATATACATTTGTTATCCAGTCGATTATCATCACTCAAACCTGAGATCAAGTAGCAAGAATTACTAACCCAAGATCTGTTTACTCGAGATGCACACACACCAACAGGAGGAAATCTTGTTACTGCCGACACACAAGAGAGAATTCTAGGGTTTTGTATCTGACAACCTAACATGCTAACTAAAATACGTAATAATGTGATGTTGGGCCCTAACTGGGCTTCGGCGGAACTGGGCTCGGCGAAACACAATCTGTTTCGTCGAGTTCGGGTTGGCGAAACAGTCTTGTTTCGTCGAGATTTCGAGTATATTCATGTGTTACACAGTTTAGGTGATTTTCTAAAAATACTAAGTCACATGTTATCATATCAATCATATACATGCAACACTCACAAAACCATACGTTTTATCATATCACAATGTACAGTTACAAATCAAACAACTAAACAGTCAAAGTCAACGTGCATTAAATACGAATAAAGAATGTCGGAAATTCGAGTTGTCACATTATCCCCAACTTGAAAAAAATCTCGTCCCGAAATTTAGCATGCAGTTACTGAGGAAGCTAGTAGTGTGACGTTGTTTACCTGTATCGTATCGCGGCTCCCCGAGCAGGTTTGCGAAGATTACTGGTTTTCTTGGGGTGTCACATTATCCCCTCGTTGATTTGGAATTTCGTCCCGAAATTCTGCATTGGTAGCTTCAGCCTCAGTAGTAGTTGCATTGGTTCTGAATAACTGGGGATATTTGAGTTCCATTTGATCTTCACGCTCCCAGGTGAACTCTGGGCCGCGGCGGGAGTTCCAACGAACTCGTACAAGAGGGATTCTCGTGTTCTTGAGGACCTTAACATCCCGGTCCGTGATTTCAACAGGTTCCTCGACGAAGTGCAACCGCTCGTCGATAGTGAGTTCCTTTCAGGGAACTATGTGGGTCTCATCTGACGTACACTTCTTCAGATTCGACACGTGAAAGACGTTGTGAACTGCACTGAGTTCAGCTGGTAAGTTCAATCTGTAGGCTACCCTGCCTATCTTTTCAGTAGCTTCGAAAGGTCCGACGTATCGTGGATTGAGTTTGCCGCGTTTGCCAAAACGAACCACACCCTTCCAGGGTGAAACTTTAAGTAGCGCTCGATCCCCAACTTGGAATTCGAGTAGTTTCCTGTCTAAATCAGCGTATGCTTTCTGACGGTCGCGTGCTGCCGCCATGCGTTGTCGTATTTGTGCAATCTTTTCTGTAGTATCGACTACCATTTCTGGACCTGTGATTTGACTATCTCCCACCTCTGCCCAACAGAGAGGTGACCGGCATTTACGCCCGTACAATGCCTCGAATGGTGCAGCCTTAATGCTGGTGTGGTAGCTGTTATTGTATGAAAATTCCACGAGTGGCAGATGTTTCTCCCAATCATTGCCAAAGTCAATTACGCACGCCCGAAGCATGTCTTCTAGAGTTTGAATAGTGCGTTCAGACTGCCCATCTGTCTGAGGGTGATAAGCTGTGCTCATGTCTAAACGAGAGCCAAAAGATTTATGCATTGCTTGCCACAGTTCTGAAGTAAAATGTGCGTCATGATCAGAGATGATGGAGGTGGGCACTCCGTGCCTCGAGACCACTTCTTTTAAGTAAATGTCTGCTAAAGTAGAGAACTTGTCTGTTTCTTTGATAGCCAAGAAGTGAGCAGACTTTGTGAGTCGATCCACGATCACCCAAATAGTATCGTTTCCGCGTTGAGATCTAGGTAGGCCGATAATAAAATCCATGGAAATTTGCTCCCATTTCCATTGTGGTATCTCAGGTTGTTGGAGTGGTCCTGACGGTTTCTGATATTCTGCCTTGACTCTCGCACAAGTCAAGCATTTACCAACGTATGTGGCTATGTGGGCCTTCATGCTAGGCCACCAATATGTAGTTTTGATGTCGTGGTACATTTTATCCGCACCAGGATGTACCGAGTAGCGAGACTTATGAGCTTCATCCATCACTAGCTCACGTAAGTTGCCATAAAGTGGAACCCAAATGCGTCCTGTGACGTAGTAAGCACCATCTTCCTTTTGTTCTAAACGTTGCCTTGAGCCACATAGGGCTTCAGCCCTGACATTGTCTGGTTTCAATGCTTCTACTTGAGCATTTCGTATCTGGGAAGGAAGACTAGACTGTATAGTTAGTTGTAAAGCTCGCACGCGCTTAGGCGCGGTGTCCTTTCGACTGAGGGCGTCAGCCACAACATTGGCTTTGCCTGGGTGGTACCTGATTGAGCATTCATAGTCATTCAACAGTTCGACCCATCGTCGCTGTCGCATA
Organism: Helianthus tuberosus; assembly: GCA_030545235.1. Lineage (NCBI taxonomy): Eukaryota > Viridiplantae > Streptophyta > Magnoliopsida > Asterales > Asteraceae > Helianthus > Helianthus tuberosus. Next base: position 23,012 of record JARYGA010017825.1, on the reverse strand, counting down.
TTCAGTTCCTTCTGTTTGAATATATGTTCGAGGCTTCTGTGGTCAGTGTAGATAGCACATTTGGTACCGTACAAGTAGTGTCTCCATATCTTAAGTGCAAAAACAACCGCTCCCAGCTCTAAATCGTGGGTAGTGTAATTCCGTTCGTGAACCTTAAGTTGGCGCGAAGCATAAGCTATGACTTTATCCCGTTGCATCAACACACATCCAAGACCCTGGATAGATGCATCGCAGTAGACTACAAAATCGTCCGTGCCTTCAGGCAATGAGAGGATAGGTGCGCTACAAAGTCTATCCTTTAAGTGCTGAAACGCTGTTTTCCTGTGCATTACCCCAACGATAAACAACACCTTTCTGTGTCAGTAGCGTAAGCGGCTGAGCAATCTTTGAGAAGTCTTTGATGAACCTTCTGTAATAACCCGCCAAACCCAAGAATTGGCGTATTTCTGTTGATGTGCGAGGTGCAGGCCAGTTCTTGATCGAATCCACCTTGGATGGATCGACATGGATCCCATCTTTGTTTACCACGTGGCCTAGGAAATGGACTTCACGAAGCCAGAAGTCGCATTTTGAAAACTTAGCGTATAGCTGTTCCGTTCGAAGGAGTTCCAAAATAAGTCGTAAGTGCTGCTCGTGTTCCTCCCGACTCTTCGAGTAGATCAGGATGTCGTAGATGAAAACGATGACGAACTTGTCAAGGTAAGGTTTGCAAACCCTGTTCATAAGATCCATGAAAACTGCAGGCGCGTTCGTCAACCCGAAAGGCATGACCAAAAACTCGTAGTGGCCGTAGCGTGTTCTGAACGCTGTTTTGGAGACGTCCTCATCCCGGACTCTCAGTTGATGATACCCCGACCTTAGATCAATCTTCGAGTAATAGCTCGACCCTTGCAACTGGTCGAATAAGTCGACGATGTGTGGAAGAGGATAGCGATTCTTCACAGTCACCTTGTTCAGTTCGCGGTAGTCTATACACATGCGGAAGGTACCGTCCTTCTTCCTTACAAATAGTACTGGAGCTCCCCAGGGCGAAGAGCTAGGACGTATAAAACCCTTTTCCAAGAGTTCTTGCAGTTGCTTAGACATTTCTTCCAGTTCGGTTGGAGCTAAGCGATAAGGTGCTCGAGCTATGGGTGCTGCTCCTGGAGCGAGCTCGATCTGAAATTCGACCTGGCGATGAGGCGGTAACCCAGGTAACTCTTCTGGAAACACTTGAGGAAAGTCGCGTACTACAGGAATATCCTCAATCTTTTTCTCTTTCTTCGATGTATCGGTAACGAGTGCCAAAACAGCTGTGTGGCCCTTTCGTAAACACTTTTGAGCCTTCAAGAAAGAAATGATGCCACTCCCGACACCACTCTTGTCGCCTTGAACTTCGAGAGGTTCTTTACCAGAACGAGGAATGCGAATGATCTTCTCCTTGCATAGGATCTCTGCTTGTTGTTGCTGATTCTTAAAGATCTTATGTCTGTTGTTATTGGTTCTGGCTTGCAGAACGTGAGTTTCTACCATCTTTGGCTCCATGACCAAGCTTGTCGCATCATTGGCAATGATTGCGGTTGCACTGCCCGCTGTGGTGCAAGTTACATCGTTTGCACATAGGGTGGTTTCCCCTGTATCCACCCTGCCCTTGACTACTAAAGGTTGCTGACCAGGACTTTGGTTGTCATCGATCTTCCACTGCTGTGCCTGGGACGGAATCGTAGTCGAACCCTTGCTAGAGGTTCCATCCCACTTTCTTTTGTTGTCACTGGGAATAGTAGAAGTAGTAGTGGTAGTACCAATACGTCTAGGCAGCTTGTTCTGTTCCACTTCCTGGTCTGTGAGACGATGAGCAAGATGAGTAACATCTTGAATAGTAGCAAGATTAGCCGTCATCACATAGTTTTGAATTCCTGGTACTAAGCCTTTGAGGTACAGCTCAAAGCTCTTTATGGGAGGATCCACCATAGTTGGACACAAAATTGCCAGTTTGTTGGATCGTTTCGTGTACGCTTCTAACTCTGACCCCGTCATCTTCATGTTAAAGGACTCCACTTCCAGCTTGTGGATGTCATCACGACTGTAATATTCACGTTTGATCAGTTCCTTAAAATCATCCCATGGGGTGGCATTAGCAGCCGCCAGCCCCAGTATCTGAACTTGCGCGTTCTACCAAGTTAACACAGTGCCTTCGAGAATATCAGTGGCATATTTCACCTTACGAGCCTCGGGTCATTCTCACACTCGATGACCGATTCGAGTTCCTCGAACTAATGGAGGAGTCCAACAGCTCCTTCAGTGTCGCTTAAAGTAGTAGGACGACAGTCCATAAAAGTCGTGTATGTGCATACAGGTGGCTGAGCGTGTTGACTTGTCGTGTGCGTAAGAGTAATCAAAATTAAGCACAAGTGTTGAGTTACGAGAGTAGGACCTAAAAATCCTGGAGTAAGTGGTGATGGCAGGTTACACCTCCTGTCTGGGCAGCTGCGAGTGCTGCAGTAACTTGTTCAGTGATCGAAGCCGCCAACTGGGCTTGAGTTAGGTTAACGCGTCCACTCATGATCTTGACATCAAGGAGGACATGTGTAAGAGAGGTTCGCGAATAGTGCGAAGAGAGTGAGCACACAAGTATTCTCAAGCAATAACGTATAGTAGGTTCTGTAATCTGAGCATACCACGAGCAAAGTTCTATGTAATTCTAGCAAGTAGGTAAAGTAACATGAATAGTAGTACCTATGATGTTGAGCCTTGCACGTGGAGCGAAGCGTCGTTGTGGATCGTTGAGAGCACTGTTCTGGTTATAGTCTGGTTTTAACAAAAATCGTTTTCCCTTTATTAAAACAAAGTTCTCTATAACCAATGGCTCTGATACCAATCTGTCACACCCCCAAAAATCCACACGCGGAGTATCACCGCTTGGAGGCGTGACTGACCAGGATCAAGCCATCAATCATATCAAACATAGTATTTAAGTGTAAAAGTAGGAAAATGTAATTCATCTTGACATGACTGATGTTCATAACCAAACATTGTTTAAGTAGCGGAAGCATATTAATGAAAACCCAAAGTAAGTTATAAGTTCAAATATCGTCTACGATCCGTATCCCACAACGACCTGCTCCTCCCTGTGCAAGCTCCATATGTACCTAAAGTCCTGCAAGGCATGCAAGAGAGAGTCAACAACTAGTTGAGCGAGTTCACAGTTAATAGTACAGTAATAGTATAGCGTGTGTAGTAGTATGTTCGTTCGTTACAATGTATCGTATTAGTTTCCATCGCGGCCCTCCAGGCAGGTGTGCGAAGATGTTGGGGAAGGTCTTTCCCCAAGTTTTTCTAGACTAGGTTTGTTTGTATCGCGGCCTCTCTAGGCAGGTGTGCGAAGATGTTGTAAATTTAGTTCGCGGCCAATGTCCTTGGCAGGTGTGCGAAGTCAGTCATAATATCGCGGCCAATGTCCTTGGCAGGTGTGCGAAGATCGTTCAATAAGTGTTACTAGTCTAGCAGTAGGTTCTGTCATATTTGTATGTACAGTAATCATCAAATCCCCATCCCCCCCTGGGAACCCCATGCCTTGGCTTGTGTGAACTCACCTTGGTTTGCTCGGTATGCTAGATATGTAAGTGCTCGCAAATAATCAATCACGTCCTTAGGTATGCACGTATAGAATAATCAGTTTGTATCCAAGATACACGTATAAGCAGGTAGTACGTATTCGCAATCACACAAGTCATGTATATCATTTAACAGCAGTTAGATATTCCAGTTTACACATATTAACCTTGTTACGCTATAATTTTAATCAGTAAAACCTAGAGTCTCTTACTCCGAGTGACGGCAACTGCAAGCCTTTGGAACCTTTCTTTCCGATCGACCCGTTAGTTTCTCTTTTCCGGTTAGTGTCCAACCTTTACATGAATTGCTTGTTAACTGTATAGTTGGAATCACTAGTATCTTACATGAATAATAGGTTAGACGTGAAGTTTAAATTGTATGTTAATGGTTGATATCAGTTTATGTGTGAATACACTGACAATACACGTGAAAGATTAAGAACTTCAAAGTCAATAGCATGTTAGTGTAAATTGTCGGCCATTTTAATATTCCATATGTGCATGTGATTTATCAATTTGCGGTCCAATAGAATTATTATAGGTTGGTGTTTGGTCATAGCAACATGAAATCAATATGCACTTGTCGGCCATGGTTGATTATTTTAGTGATGATTTCATGAATAGATCTTATGAGTCTAGACCACTGATCATAGTAATTGATGACTGAATGATGTTATGATAAAGTGATAATTGCAAATTGATTGTTTTGTAACCTGTTAAGGTGAAACGATTGCTTGTGGAAGCCGTAGAAACTGTTGTAGATGATGATTAGGGTTACGGTATGTGTGTAACTGTTTTATTGTTGCTGTTGAAGTCGACGAAAACACAAGGACCACCGAAAACACCAACCAGATGAAAACTTAGAGGGCCAGACGAAATCACTTGGTGATTTCGTCGCTGGGTGATTTAGCCGCCAGAGGTGTTTTCGTCCCACGTGATTTCGTTGAAATGCATGGACACATTAACTCTGTTCGTTAATTAACCCCGTTAAGTGGTTAACCTTGTTGAGTATTAACTGTGTTATATATGTCAGTTATGTTATGCATGTTAACTGGGTTACGATAATTATGTTACGAATGTTAAACTCATTATATATGATAACTCTATTATAATACACTGTCTATGATAAGTAGGTTAACTCAACTATACATGTTAGTTCTGTTGATCCTAGTTAACGCTGTTAGCACAGTTAAGTGTATCAAGACTGTTAATGAATAACCATGGTTAGTACAAACTGTGAAGGACACTCATATGAAGCATGAACTGCATGACTTTGATTAATTTCTTATGTGATACATGATAGTTGCTCGGACACACTTTGTGATATAGGTGGCATGTGAAACTTTACGAACTTGAACTGATTTAATATTCATGCATACTATAGGACTTGATTGATTACTTGCGAGCACATAGTTAAGCATACCGAGGAAACCAAGGTGAGTTCACACTAGCCAAGGCATGGGATTCCCAGGGGTTGGGAATGGGATTGGATAACTACTCGTACAACCATTAATATTAAAACTACTTATTACTGTCCTCGGATTGAAGGGCACGTACGTAAAAACTACGTACAGTTATACTTACTACTGTCCTCGGATTGAAGGGCACGTACGTAAAGCCTACGTACACGATCTTAAGACCATAAACTCTATCAAAGGAAGTCCCTCAATTATCGACTTAATCGCCGAGGCCTAGGGCGAGCGGGTCATTAGTTAATAGCGCTATTAGGTTTAACAAACCTCACACCGTGCCAGTCGGACGGGCGTGTACTAATGGACTATGGGCAAAGGGTCAATGCTGATAGACATTGACTTAGGGCACCTCTTACATTTTCGTAGCAGTCGATACGCATGGTCTTGTAACACATGGGAAGCCCCCACTAATCATCGCACACATTCCTGGATTGGAGGCGATACGGATTAATACGATACATGGTTTACAAAACGAATATACGATTTACGAAATGAATACTATAACCAAACAACCAACTGTGAACTCGCTCAACTTTGTTGTTGATTCGTTGCTACATGCCTTGCAGGTCACTAGGTACTCATGGAGCTTGCACAGGGAGGAAGAGTCGTTGTGGGACATGGCAGTGTGTGCCATGCTTTAAACATTACCTTATTTCATACTTAATACTTGCTAGGGGTTTTACAAATTATGCTTCCGCTAAACACTTAACTATGCTTTGGTTTTTGAACACCTTTCATATTGTTTGGTTGAATTATGTTTACTTACATGCTTGTTCAATATGATTGGTGGCTTGATCCTGGTCATGTCACGCCTCCAAGCGGTGGTACTCCACGTGTGGATTTTGGGGGTGTGACAGATTGGTATCAGAGCCATTGGTTATAGTGAACTTGGTTTTAATAAGGGAAAAAGTTTTGTTAAAACCAGACTATAACCTGTACAGTGCTCAACGATCCACAACGACGCTTCGCTCCACGTGCAAGACTCAACACTATAGGTAATACTGTTCATGTTTACATTACCTACTTGCTAGATACATCTTACATTGCTCAGAGTATGCTTAGATAACGTAACAACTATTATTTGAGATCTTGTATGCTCACACTCTTCTGTCATTTCACACTTGCGTATTGATACGACGCACTTCTCACTTGTGTTCTCTTACTTGTGAAGATCATGAGTGTACGTGTGAACCTAACTCAAGCCCAGCTGACGACTCTTATCAACGAACTAGTTACGGCAGCACTCGCAGCCGCTCAGGCTGGAGGTATAACCTGCTGTTCCGAACCTATCCTAGGATGTTAGATCCTACCCTCATGACCCAACTTTCGCGCTCAACCCAGTCTTTTCTTCCTCGCGCAACCAGGTCAGAACGCTCAGTCACCTGTGTGCACCTTCAAGACTTTTATGGACTGTCGTCCTACTACTTTCAGTGGTACGGAAGGGGTCGTTGGACTCCTCCACTAGTTCGAGAAGCTCGAGTCAGTCTTCGAAATGTGTGAATGCCCCGAGGCTCGTAGGGAGCAATATGCCACTGGTACTCTCGAAGACACTACGCTAACTTGGTGGAACGCGCAAGTTCAGATGCTGGGGCTGGCGGCAGCTAATGCCACCCCATGAGATGATACTAAGGAACTGAATCAAACGTGAATACTGTAGTCGTGATGACATCCACTAGTTGGAAGTGGAGTTCTTTAACCTGAAGATGACGGGGTCAGAGATAGAAGCGTACGCTAAACGATCCAAGGAACTGGCAGTGTTATGCCCAACTGTGGTGGGTCCTCCCATCAAACGCATCGAGCTGTTCCACAAAGGCTTAGTACAAGAGATTCGAAGCCATGTGACTGCTGCTAACCTTGCTATTATCCAGGATGTTACTCGTCTTGCTCATCGTCTCACAGACCAGGCAGTGGAACAGAACAGGCTGCCTAAGCGTATAGGTGCTACTGCTACTACCACTTCTGCTACTCCCAGTGACAACAAACGAAAGTGGGATGGAACCTCTAGCAAGGGTTCGACTACGGTTCAGTCCCAGGCAGAGCAGCAAAAGATCGCTGACTACCAGAGCCCTGGTCAGCAATCTTCTGGTAGTCAAGGACAGGGTGGATATCGAGGGAACCTCCCTAAGTGCAACAAATGTAACAGACACCACAATGGTCAGTGCAACAAGGGTCGTTGCCAGAGTTGTCTCAAGATGGGTCATGAAGCTAAGGATTTGTAGGAGCTCACGACATGTGAATCAGAATCATCAACAACAACCACCCACTCCACAGAACCAGTAGCAGCAACAGCGAGGCAACCGGGGAGGCTTTCAGTGTGGTGCTGAAGGCCACTTCAAGAGAAGATTGTTCGTATTCCCCGTTTTGGCAAAGAACCTCTCGAAATTCAAGGCGACAAGAGTGGTGCTGTAGTGGGCATCATCTCCTTCTTGAAGGCACAAAAGTGTTTGCGAAAGGGCCACACTTCTATGTTAGCACTCGTTACAGATACATCGACGAAAGAGAAGAAGTTAGAGGATATTCCAGTTGTACGCGACATTCCTCAAGTGTTTCCTGAAGAGTTACCTGGGCTACCGCCTCATCGCCAAGTCGAATTTCAGATCGAGCTAGCTCAAGGAGCAGCACCCATAGCTCGAGCACCTTATCGCTTAGCTCCAACCGAACTAGAAGAATTGTCCAAGCAATTGCAAGAACTCTTGGATAAGGGTTTCATTCGTCCTAGCTCTTCGCCATGGGGAGCTCTAGTATTATTTGTGAAGAAGAAAGACGGTACCTTCCGCATGTGCATAGATTACCGCGAACTGAACAAGGTGACTGTGAAGAATCGCTATCCTCTTCCACGCATCGACGACTTATTCGACCAGTTGCAAGGGTCGAGCTATTACTCGAAGATTGACCTGAGGTCAAGCTATCACCAACTGAGAGTCCGGGATGAGGACGTCTCCAAAACAGCATTCAGAACTCGCTACGGCCATTACGAGTTTTTGGTCATGCCATTCGGGCTAACGAACGCACCTGCGGTTTTCATGGATCTTATGAACAGGGTGTGCAAACCTTATCTTGACAAGTTTGTCATTGTTTTCATCGATGATATCCTGATCTATTCGAAGAGTCAGGAGGAACACGAGCAGCATTTACGACTTATTTTGGAACTCCTTCGAACGGAACAGCTGTACGCCAAGTTTTCAAAATGCGACTTCTGGCTTCGTGAAGTCCACTTCCTAGGCCACGTGGTTAACAAGGATGGGGTTCATGTTGATCCATCTAAGGTAGATTCGATCAAGAACTGGCCTGCACCTCGCACACCAACAGAAATTCACCAATTCTTGGGTTTGGCGGGCTACTACAGAAGGTTCATCAAAGACTTCTCAAAGATTGCACAGCCGCTTACACTACTGACACAGAAAGGTGTTGCTTATCGTTGGGGTAATACACAGGAAACAGCGTTTCAGCACTTAAAGGATAGACTTTGTAACGCACCTATTCTCTCATTTCCTGAAGGCACAGACGATTTTGTAGTCTACTGCGACGCATCCATCCAAGGTCTTGGATGTGTGTTGATGCAACGGGATAAAGTCATTGCTTATGCTTCGCGCCAACTTAAGATTCATGAACGGAATTACACTACGCACGATTTAGAGCTAGGAGTTGTTGTTTTTGCGCTCAAGATATGGCGACATTACCTGTACGGTACCAAGTGCACCATCTACACCGATCACAGGAGTCTCGAGTATATCTTCAAGCAGAAAGAGTTGAACATGCGACAACGTCGATGGGTAGAACTATTGAACGACTACGAATGCGCAATAAAGTACCATCCGGGCAAAGCCAATGTAGTGGCTGACGCCCTCAATCGAAAGGATACTACACCTAGGCGTGTACGAGCGTTGCAACTCACTATTCAGTCTAGTCTTCCTTCTCAGATACGAAATGCTCAGGTAGAAGCATTGAAACCAGAAAACGTCAGGGCTGAAGCTCTACGCGGCTCAAGGCAACAGTTAGAACAAAAGGCAGACGGCGCCTACTATGTAACAGGACGCATTTGGGTCCCAATCTATGGCAACTTGCGCGAGCTTGTAATGGATGAAGCTTATAAATCTCGCTACTCAGTACATCCTGGTTCGGATAAGATGTACCACGACTTGAAAACTACATATTGGTGGCCTAGCATGAAAGCTCATATAGCAACTTACATTAGGAAGTGTTTGACTTGTGCGAGAGTTAAAACGGAATATCAGAAACCATCGGGCCTACTCCAACAACCAGAGATACCACAATGGAAATGGGAGCAAATTTCCATGAATTTCGTTACTGGCCTGCCTAGATCTCAACGTGGTAACGATACTATTTGGGTGATTGTGGACCAAATCACAAAGTCTGCACACTTCTTGGCTAACAAAGAAACAGACAAGTTCTCTACTTTAGCAGACGTTTACTTGTAGGAAGTGGTTTCGAGGCACGGGGTGCCCACCTCTATTACTTCCGATCATGATGCACGTTTCACTTCAGAACTTTGGCAGGCGATGCACAAATCATTCGGCTCACGATTAGACATGAGCACAACTTATCACCCTCAGACGGATGGGCAGTCTGAGCGCACTATTCAAACTCTAGAAGACATGCTTCGGGCGTGTGTAATTGACTTTGGCAACGGCTGGGAAAAACATCTGCCACTTGTAGAATTTTCGTACAATAACAGCTACCACACCAGCATTAAAGCTGCTCCGTTTGAGGCATTGTACGGGCGTAAATGCCGATTACCTCTTTGTTGGGCAGAGGTGGGGGATAGTCAGATCACTGGCCCATAACTTGTGGTAGAAACAACAGAAAGGATTGCTCAAATACGACAACGAATGGCGGCAGCTCGCGACCGTCAGAAAGCCTACGCAAACAAGCGCCGGAAACCACTCGAGTTCCACGTTGGGGATCGAGTGCTACTCAAAGTTTCACCCTGGAAGGGTGTGGTTCGTTTTGGCAAACGTGGCAAGCTCAATCCACGATATGTCGGACCGTTTAAAATCATTGAGAAAATAGGCAGGGTGGCCTACAAACTGAACCTACCAACAGAACTCAGTACAGTTCACAACGTTTTTCACGTGTCAAATCTGAAGAAGTGTCTGTCAGATGAGACTCTTATAGTTCCTTCGAAGGAGCTCACTATCGACGATCAGTTGCGATTCGTCGAGGAACCTGTTGAAATCATGGACCGGGATGTTAAGGTCCTCAAAGCACACCAGAATACCTCTTGTTCGAGTTCGTTGGAACTCCCGTCGTGGCCCAGAGTTTACCTGGGAACGAGAAGATCAAATGAAACTCAAATATCCCCAGTTGTTCGGAAACAGTGCAACCACTACTGAGGCTGAAGCTACTACAGAATTTCGGGATGAAATTCCAAATCAACGGGGGGATGATGTGACACCCCAGGAAAACCAGTAAACTACACAACACAACTAGCTTGCTCAGTAACCACGTGCTAAATTTTGGGACGAAATTTCTTTCAAGCTGGGGATAATGTGACAACTCGAGTATCCAAGATTTCCATCTTCGCATAAATTGCACGTTAATTGTTTAAGTGGTTTGTTTGCACGACTTGTTTGTTTCACAACTGTACGCGTTTGTAATATGCTAAACCGTGTTTGATTGATATGATATATATGGTGTGAATTAAGTGTGTTTTATATATTGTTGTGCAATATGAACATGTATGTTAATAATATGAACATGTATGTTAATAATATGAACATGTGTGTTAATAATAGTGTGTTGTATTAATTTTGTGTTTGGGGAATTAAAAATAACAAATATGGAACTCACGAAATCACCCCCTAGCCGAAAACACACCACGAAATCAAGAAGTGATTTCGTCCACCATGTGTCCAACGAAAACAGAAATGGGCTTCGGCCCAGTAGCGAGTAAAGATATTAACCTTGTTATGCTATAATTTTAATCAGTAAACCCTAGAGTCTCTTACTCTGAGTGACGGCAACTGCAAGCCTTTGGAACCTTTCTTTCCGATCGACCCGTTAGTTTCTCTTTTCCCGTTAGTGTCCAACCTTTACATGAATTGCTTGTTAACTGTATAGTTGGAATCACTAGTATCTTACATGAATAATAGGTTAGACGTGAAGTTTAAATTGTATGTTAATGGCTGATATCGGTTTATGTGTGAATACACTGACAATACACGTGAAAGATTAAGAACTTCAAAGTCAATAGCATGTTAGTGTAAATTGTCGGCCATTTTAATATTCCATATGTGCATGTGATTTATCAATTTGCGATCCAATAGAATTATTATAGGTTGGTGTTTGGTCATAGCAACATGAAATCAATATGCACTTGTCGGCCATGGTTGATTATTTTAGTGATGATTTCATGAATAGATCTTATGAGTCTAGACCACTGATCATAGTAATTGATGACTGAATGATGTTATGATAAAGTGATAATTGCAAATTGATTGTTTTGTAACCTGTTAAGGGAAACGATTGCTTGTGGAAGCCGTAGAAACTGTTGTAGATGATGATTAGGGTTACGGTATGTGTGTAACTGTTTTATTGTTGCTGTTGAAGTCGACGAAAACACAAGGACCACCGAAAAAACCAACCAGATGAAAACTTAGAGGGCCAGACGAAATCACTTGGTGATTTCGTCGCTGGGTGATTTCGCCGCCAGAGGTGTTTTCGTCCCACGTGATTTCGTTGAAATGCATGGACACATTAACTCTGTTCGTTAATTAACCCCGTTAAGTGGTTAACCTTGTTGAGTATTAACAGTGTTATATATGTCAGTTATGTTATGCATGTTAACTGGGTTACGATAATTATGTTACGAATGTTAAACTCATTATATATGATAACTCTGTTATAATACACTGTCTATGATAAGTGGGTTAACTCAACTATACATGTTAGTTCTGTTGATCCTAGTTAACGCTGTTAGCACAGTTAAGTGTATCAAGACTGTTAATGAATAACCATGGTTAGTACAAACTGTGAAGGACACTCATATGAAGCATGAACTGCATGACTTTGATTAATTTCTTATGTGATACATGATAGTTGCTCGGACACACTTTGTGATATAGGTGGCATGTGAAACTTTACGAACTTGAACTGATTTAATATTCATGCATACTATAGGACTTGATTGATTACTTGCGAGCACATAGTTAAGCATACCGAGCAAACCAAGGTGAGTTCACACTAGCCAAGGCATGGGATTCCCAGGGGTTGGGAATGGGATTGGATAACTACTCGTACAACCATTACTATTAAAACTACTTATTATTGTCCTCGGATTGAAGGGCACGTACGTAAAAACTACGTACATTTATACTTACTACTGTCCTCGGATTGAAGGGCATGTACGTAAAGCCTACGTACACGATCTTAAGACCATCAACTCTATCAAAGGAAGTCCCTCAATTATCGACTTAATCGCCGAGGCCTAGGGCGAGCGGGTTATTAGTTAATAGCGCTATTAGGTTTAACAAACCTCTCACCGTGCCAGTCGGACGGGCGTGTACTAATGGACTATGGGCAAAGGGTCAATGCTGATAGACATTGACTTAGGGCACCTCTCACATTTTCGTAGCAGTCGATACGCGTGGTCTTGTAACACATGGGAGGCCCCCACTAATCTTCGCACACATGCCTGGATTGGCGGCGATACGGATTAATACGATACATGGTTTACAAAACGAACATACGATTTACGAAATGAATACTATAACCAAACAACCAACTGTGAACTCGCTTAACTTTGTTGTTGATTCGTTGCTACATGCCTTGCAGGTCATTAGGTACTCATGGAGCTTGCACAGGGAGGAACAGTCGTTGTGGGACATGGCAGTGTGTGCCATGCTTTAAACATTACCTTATTTCATACTTAATACTTGCTAGGGGTTTTACAAATTATGCTTCCGCTAAACACTTAACTATGCTTTGGTTTTTGAACACCTTTCATATTGTTTGGTTGAATTATGTTTACTTACATGCTTGTTCAATATGATTGGTGGCTTGATCCTGGTCATGTCACGCCTCCAAGCGATGGTACTCCGCGTGTGGATTTTGGGGGTGTGACACTATTTGCAGCTGTTTTCTTTGATTGTTTTCAATCTTGTGGGCCATTTTAAGTAACCTCCAAGGCTCCATACCGGGTCCAAACACTTGTAGGGCTAAGATTTTACCTTGAAGGCCACACAATCCAATTGGCAAGATCCTACACTTTATGAACAACTATAAATACCCATGAACTCTTTCATTCCAACTTGCTCATTTCATTCTCTTCTCTCTATTGCTCTGATTTGAGGCTACCACATTAAGTTAGAGGCCTCATACTTGAGCATTCTAGTTCATTTTTCCAAGCATAGGACTTTTGTAAGTGTTCTTTCATGCTTGTTTAGTTATTTCAAGCAAGAAAGTCAAACAGTGTTTGACTTTCAGCTTTGACCATTATTTGGTCAAGACAAATTTCGTTTGAACTTTGCAACGTGAGCTTAATCACGATGGTTATAGTCCCTTGCGACTATACCTATTGATTACCACGTTGACTAGTCGAAGTGACGAGTCAAAGTTTTGGTCAAAATACACGATTATGTGCATTTTGCGATGAACTATTTTCAGGTAACAAAACACTTTGTTTTGATATCAAATCAGTTTTCTAACTTAGTGTTAGGATCGTTGGATCGATCAAACCAGACGATCAGAAGAGTTCTAGACCAAATCAGAGGAGGAATTCATTGACTTGATCTTCATTCAGCTTGATATGCACTTAGAAGTAGATTAAATGACGATTGTATTGATATTACAACGTTTTACAGGCTTGGCGACACTTCGGCAGAGCTTCGCTACCGGAATCAAAAGTTCTGAAGTTACAAATGAATGAACCAAGACCTCCTATATATAGGGAGATCCAGGTCGCACGAACTAGCATGTCCAGTTCGCATGAACTGGCCACTTCGTGTGAACTTGCTAGTTCGTCCATGTTTCCCATTTCTTTCGTACTACGTGTCTTGGTCTATCTAACCTATTACAAGACTCGATACAAGACGAAGTCGACATACATATGCACCAACAAACTCCCCCTTGGATGTTGACGAGTCTTCAGTACGAGTCTTCAGTATGTCAACTCTTTAGTCTTGATCAGACTTTTTGCTCTTTCCAAAATGTCTTTCTCTATAAGCATCCTTCAATCTTTCTTTCTTTTCTCTCTAAAAATCTCAACCTGTCTCTATTCTCTCTCTTAATCAGATCTCTTGATTCTTTAAGCTTATCAGCATTAGCACCGAACCTCCCCTTGGATGTTGATCCAAAATCTGTATCTGGCTTTTAGAATCTTCAGACTCCCCCTATCGATAAGCTGGGATCGCAGACTAGAATAGCTCTCGTTCTAGTATCGTAACCTGGCTCAAACTCTGCTCAGGCTTAGGCATGGGGATCTTGCTTTGCAGCTTTCACAGATTCAGGAACGATTCCTGGCTCTCCGTAGCAATGACGTGATGTCGTGTTCATAATCAAATTTAATCCAATTACTACTAAATAGTTAGTGGCAAGTGGGTATCGGACACAGGGAGTTTGTGGAATATGTGTTATTTAAAGGTTTATCTAAGTTAACTAAAATTAAACTAATGCAATATAAATAAAGTTCAAGAGTTGGTTTGGTTGATTGAGTTTTAAAAACTAAATTACTATTCTAATTGCAAAATGAAAGTGTTGGTTGTAAACGATTTAGAGACAAATGACCATCTTTAGTTTCCGGTTTGCTTTGACATTTATGCTATCAATCCACTAGAAAGAACTACATAGACATAGTTCATGTGTGATTACTTGTAGTGATGAAAGGGAACTAAGTACTCAGATTCCTAGAACGTGAGGTTGTTACCCGATGACCAATTAACCCTTACCCAATCCTAATTCTACCCATGATACCTCGATTGCCAACGGCACCAAGAACGTATGGTTTCAAACTAGATTAACATAAGAATCAACAATTTACAAACAATCAATCACACACCATAACAAATAAATCATAAAGACAAAGTTTGTTATTCTAGAAATAAGGAATTCAAGCACAAAGTCTTACATAACCTTCAACCAAAGATGATCAGCATAAGTTTAGCCACTCATGACTTGGACAATCATCATCACATACATATCAATGTTCATAGGAATTAAAAATACTAACAAGATGTTTAGAAATTGTTTCAAACTCTCAAGAACACCCAAAATTCGCCTCTAGACTCCTGGTAACCAAATGGGATTGATTGCAATTGAAAAGACACCATAAATCTGCATTAAAAAGGTAGAAGTTACACATTTACGCAGGTCAGCGTCGTAAGCTACGGTGGCCACCGTAGCTTACGGTGGCTTGGAATGGCTTACGGTGGCTTTAAACTGTCATACGGTGACAAAAAGTGCCATTCGGTGCCGTAAGCCGTAGCTTACGGCAGGCTTCAACATGAAAACTTGTTTTCAGCATAACTTTTTCGTTTCAACTACGTTTTCTTCACCGTTTTCGCCTACGTTCTCGTAATTTCGTCCTCTATCATGTTAACTTTTTAATTATTCAATTCCAAAATTTTATTTTTTTCATTTATTCTTCGTCTTTCAATCTCCAATCCAATCGCGTCTATTCGAAGCTTTATTTCCACACTTTTAAGCCCCGAATGTACCTGAAACACAAGCAACCGTAGTTATCTAATTCAAGATAAATACATGGATAAATGTGGGATTAAATTATACTTTATAACCGTTAAGGGTTGTCCTAAGGACTACCCGTCACATCCCCACACTTAACCATTACTTGTCCCAAGCAACCTATTCAAAAACCATTTCAAAATCACAAGCGATCAACATGCAAACCAAGCTAAAATGTATCGTCCTTTTACTAACTTTTTATCACAACACAAGACACACCCCTCACAACAACTCTCGATGACATGAAATATTAGCACATTATGCTAAAACACTCAATGCACGTGTGTGATTGTGCGACAATAAGCATGTATACAAATCAAATCTCCTCCTATCAAATATTTAGCATGCTTATGAATCAAAAGGACACTCGGGTTGTAACGGGGATATGTGTAAAGGTAGGAAATAGTGGGAATGTGTAAGTAGCTCATTGATTCGACCCGGTTTTTATTTCTACTACTAAACAAAGCAAACATCAACTATATACACAACTTCATCAACATTTTCAACTACTATTGCAACTAAATCCTTCCTTTTGTATTTTCTCATATTTTTTTTCTCTTTTTTTTCTTCTTTTTGTTTTTTTTGTTTTTTTTGTTTTTTTAAGCATAGAACTCAACAATATATACAAGAACATCAACAATCACGAACTAAATTCCTAAACCGAGTCGTCTCAATAGGTAAAGTTTTTGTAAGAAGTAGGTTTGGGTTACAACCGAATGGTATAAGGCTCAAACATGGCTTTCTAAAGACCAAACCCCCACCCCTCATAATACCAAGTTCATTTATGTAACGTATGAGGTCCAACCCCCAATTCCCACACTCTTAGACATCTAGACGAGGCTACCTAAAAGTCCCCTATCATTTTCACAAGCATGCTAATCCTAGGCTTCAACAAGAATTCGTACACAAGTTCTATTAACACAATACACACATCGCCACTCAAACAAGGAAAGCATCTTTAACAATCATATGTGGCTCAAAAACTCACCAAGAAATGACTAGAAAGGGGTGTCGGTGTGTCATGCGGAACAATGTCAAGTGTTCAAATTCCAACAACTTTTCGCTTGGTTTCACAAATTTTTAAAAAATTCTCAAAATTTTCCCCTCATCCCCACACTTGGGATACATTGTCCAAATGTATGGTTTTGAAGGGAAGATCGCTTTCAACAATACACCAACATTTGCTTATACTCTCAAACCCCAAATTTCTTTTTGTATTTTTTTTTATTTTTTAAACAAAAGCAAACAAACTAACTACCAATATTTCA
Organism: Helianthus tuberosus; assembly: GCA_030545235.1. Lineage (NCBI taxonomy): Eukaryota > Viridiplantae > Streptophyta > Magnoliopsida > Asterales > Asteraceae > Helianthus > Helianthus tuberosus. The sequence goes on along the minus strand of JARYGA010017825.1, from coordinate 5,981 downwards.
AAGCTAAAGAACATATCAAGACTAAGGAAAGAGTACATGACCTGATGATGTTTGACACAACAGATGTTGTAGATAATCCGACTTTCTATCACCACCTTCACACAAATATTTGTACATCCTCCCCACACTTGAATGTTGCCATGGCCCTGAAACATAGAAAAATAACGAAATAGCAAGATCAGTGTAAAACCCCGGGTTGCCTCCCGAGCAGCGCTAAGTTTTCAGGTCTTCAGCCAGACCGTGCCACCCCCATTTAGGGTGGCTCAAAGAAACGGTTCCTGCCATCTCCATCACTTCCTCGTGCCATTGAGCAAAATGCATCCGTCTCGTTTCGACTCGGTGGGTAATCAAATACACTCTTGCTTGAACCCATATGCTTTTCTTCACGATTCGGTGGGTGATTTATTTTGTTCTTTGTCACATGTTTTTCGTACAAACACTAGACTCACCACCCTTCCTTTCAATGGACTCATAACTAATCACTCTAGTTTGAACATCAAAGGACAACTTACGGTTCTTTTCGGTCATGGTAATAATCCCGTCTCTACAATTGATTTGAGCATTTGCAGTGTATAGAAACGGTCGACCTAAGATTACCCTTTATTGTGCTGCCATTTTAATAGAAGCATAGTCTAGAACTAGAAAATCGACCAGGTATTCAAACTCTCCCAACTGAATCTTAACATTCCTAACCATTCCTCGTGGACGCCTCCAACTTTCATCCACCAAGCTCACCATGGTGTCTACATCTTGCAGTGGGCCAAAGTCATACATGTCATACAACTCGCCTGGTAGCATGCTCATGCCCGCCCCATAGTCCAACAATGCATGAGGAATTTTTAGTTTTCCCACTCGGATAGGCACGAGTGGTGCTCCATGCTCTTTGTCATTCTCGACTTCGGCATCCCTTCCTATACCTGCACTCACTTGACAAGAAGATGTTAGAAATGTTTCATTAAATTCACTATTTGGAACAGTACTTACCACATTGATATTAACACTTTTAATGTTTTTGGGATTTGTCACCGTGTCACTTTGCAGTTGGCATTTTGCTTTCTTCAATATCTCCACATCACTTGCAAGTTGACTAATTTGGGTAGTCAACGACTGAATTGCTTTATCACGGATTTCGTCTTTTTGAATGCGAGCATCATCAAGCTGATTCCTTCGTTGCATCTCAATTTGCATCGCTTTCAACATCTCCATTACTTCATTTCCACCCGAAGAGCTTTGACCCGTTTGATATTGCCTTTGAAATCCTTGGTTTCCTTGGAAGTTCGGGGTGGCTTGATTTGACGGATTCCCGTATCTAAATTTCGGGTGATTTCGTAAACCGGGGTGGTAAGTATTGGAATTCATGTTGTAATTTCTACCACCCCTGCCTTGCCCTTTCAATGCATTCACCTCCTCATATTGCCCTTCCACTCCTTGGTAATTTTCAGCTGCATGCCCTATCTCATTATAAAGCACACAAACATTATAAATTTGATTAGAAATTTGAACATTACCATCGTCTACCGCATGCACTTGAGTTCGGGTAATGGCCGGTCATGCTCTCGTTGATGCTTGAGCTTTTCTCTTTGATGTGACCGCCATTTGTTCCAAAAATTCCCAATCGTCATGCTCGTAGTTTGTACCAAAAGTCCCATTTGTGATGGACATTAAATCGCGAGCATCTTCGGCACTTAACCCCTCGTGGAAAGCATTCATCAATTCCCAAAGTTCAATCCCATGATGAGGGCAATTCTTGATCATCATGTTGAAATGCTCAAAGGCCTCATGAAACATTTCACCTTGTTGTTGTTGAAAACTCCTCAACCCCTTCCTAGCATCATTGGTCTTTTGAGCGGTGTAAAATTCATCTAAAAATATTTGTTGCATCTCCGCCCAAGTGTAGATAGATGCCGAAGGTAGAGTGTAGAACCACTTCTTTGCCTTGTCTTCCAAAGAAAATTGGAATAATACTAGTTTGACATCATCGGCCGAAAAACCTTGACTCCCAAGAGTGTTGCAAATCGAGTCATAAGCCTCCAAATGAAAATAAGGCTCCTCCGTTGCTAGTGTCACACCCGCTCATAGCGGAAACGCAAGGTGTGATCTGTCTGGTTTTCATTGCATAAATATCGATGTACATGAACAAACTATATGAATAAAACATACTCCATTGCCATTACATAGTGTTTCAAAAGATTACAACATAAGTTTAGTGTGTCGGTTACAAACCATTAACATGAAAATAAAGCGTTATTGTTTCATACTTTAACTTGAAATAAACTACAAAGGTTTAAACCATCATATTTCCGCAAAGAGGCGGAATATAATAGTTAAACCCTTCAAAAGATGGCATGGAGTTCCTGTACTTGTTATCTTGACTGGGAAATCCGACATGGTCCTTTAATTTCCTGAAATACATGTTAAGTTTGGAAAACATCAACAAAAGTTGGTGAATTCATGCAATTTAGTTGTAAACGATGTATGAAAATGTGAGTTGTAGTATGTAAAGCGTCAATGAAATCGTTGATCATTAATGTTTTGCAAGGACATTAATATGTGTGACGAAATAGGAAGCAAACCAACCCTAGACGATTTTATGTCGACTCCTATCGACTGGGACACAAACGCACTCTTCTGTATGGGTCCACGACCAAGAGTGGGGCTCGCCAAAACCCAATAGATCTAGTCCTTTGTTCCTTGGTCCAAACTGGATTAATGGTGCTTATAGTATGGCCCTAATTCGCACATGATCTATGGTGTTTCATTACCTAACTTTAACATACTCTGAACATGTATCTTCCCTGATAGTTGTAAAGTTGTAAAACATTTAAATGAATAGGGGAACATGAACTCACAGTATCGCGTCCTGAAAATAGATGTAAATAAGATCTCACGTGCGGTCGTCCTGAATAGCGTGGCGACCTACAAACGTTCTTATTTTTGTTAGACACTTCGGTCTTTGAAAAGAACTTGAGTACAAGTCTTGTGTCTTCAATATGTGTAAGACTTGTATGTCTTTACTGTTCGTTAACTGTGTATTCGATGTATGAGTTGCTCAAATGTTCGTTAACTGTGTATTCGATGAATGAGTTGTATAGTCGGATCTCGTTCGCTGAATCTCGTGTCTTGTATGTATCACTTGTATAGTTGTGTTTCCAATAATACTATCATTGGGCCAAGCCCATGTTTTCAAGTTATTGGGCTTAAATAGTGCTGGGCCTCAAATAATGTTGGGCCTCAAATAGTGTTGGGCCTCAAATAGTGTTGGGCCTCAATAGTGTTGGGCCTCAAATAGTGTTGGGCCTCAAATAGTGTTGGGCCTCAATAGTGTTGGGCTTGAATAGTGTTGGGCTTGAATAGTGTTGGGCTTGAATAGTGTTGGGCTTTGACCCATATGTTTGGTGTTTGGGCTTAGCCCATGAATTTATGTTAAGCCCATTAAGAAAACTAAGCCCATTAAGTGTAAGTAGCCCATTTGTAAAAATAGTCTATTAAGTATATTAAGCCCATTTGTAATAAAAATAGCCCACTAGTATAATAAGCCCATTTATTTTTATAAAAACATTTTTATAAAAATTTACTAAGTACACTTGTTAGTAAATAAAACATAGTAGTTTTTATAAGTTTATAAACATCCGAAATTTGTTATTGATTGCTTATTTATATTTCGTGTCGGAAAAATCGTCTAAACATCGTAGTAATTCTTCGGATTGGCAATTCACTTAAGTAGTCGTCCGTCGTTCATTTTGACCATAATTGGTGTCCGATTATTCTAATCGTCCGTAACTCGTTTTAAGGCGTAATTATGTGAAGTCTCGTAGGACTTTTGTTATAACGTGTTTTGAGTTTAAAGGTGACATGAGATTCAAGTTCCTACAATGATATATAGAACTAATACACCAAGTAATATATCACTCAAAAATTGTTAAAGTAACCAAATATATATTTTCTAAAAAAATATATATTTTTCTTGTCTTTTATTTTGTAAACCCTTCTTTAATAACCTTTTTAAATCTTGTAGAGATTTACCCAAGAATGTTGTTATTTTATAAAATAAAGTTTTTATAACAATTGGCCATATAACCTTTGTATTTTTTATCTTAACCATGTTTCATTAAACATATCATTTTCTTTATTAAATCAACAACAATTTATTCAACATCTTAACTAAACATTTGAGACTTTTATAACATGAAATTATCAAGATGATATGCAAATCATGTAGGGTTTTAAACATGATCCTTTCATATGTTAACTAGTTCAAAAACCAAGTTTAATTCTAGTTTTAACAACTTTTATAAAAATCTTTAGTTGTATGTTATTTTTTTATAATCTTGTGAAAGTCTTGTTTTTAAATAAAAACCCTAAATACTTTCACAAGATCACTAGATATGATCATCCCTTTAATCCTTTATGTTAAAACCCTTTAACATAAACATGTATAATTTTTAGATCATATCTTTCAACATCTTCTAACACTTTATTTGTAGCATAATCATCATAACAAGATCTAATATGCATATAACAAGTCTAAGATCACAATATAGACAAACATAATTATATCATGATTTTTATCTTTGCTTCATTGTATTTTTCTTGTTCATTATGTATGATTATATAGTTATTATTAGTTATAATAACAATCATAAACATAATATGTATAAAAAAAAATATAGAAGCTTACTTCTAGCACTAGGCTAGGGATGATCTTAGAGATTATTAAGAACTAAGAAGATGATGATCTTGATGGTAGGACACTTTTGTATGGATGAAAACCCTTCCTTTTACTTCCAAAAGCCTTAGATCACCCTATGTTCCAAAGAAATCCATGTTGATCATGAAGGAGATGATAAAAATTATTGGGTTTTTGAGGGTGTTCTTGTGAAAAAGATGAAGATGGTAAGAGTGTTCTTGGATGATGAATGATGAAATGAGGAGTAATGTGCTAGTAATTAATTTCTAGATATTTTTACCATAATAAACAAGGGGGTGGGACCCCTTGTTCACGGTCATGAGGAGGGGGGGGGGGGGAGGGGTCTTATGTGGTAAAAATAACTTAGTAAATTTTAAGGTTTCAAATGATGTATAAGTTGTAAGCATTTAGGTGTTTAGGTTTTGCAATTTTTCCGAGATGTTTCAAGACTTGTAATAACCATAAACTAGCTTTGCAAGACCAAAAATAATATTAACTAGTTCGCTACAAGTGCCAAAATATAGTTCGGCTAGATGTTTAACGCTCGTTTCGCTAGTAAATAGTCGAAAGGTACACTTAAGGAAGTTGTAAGAAAAATTTCCGTTATGTGTGAAATTGATATTCCATAAATATTTTCATATGAAATTGGTGCCTAAACATCAATTTTGCATCTTGTAATAAAATTACAATTGCTAAATTTTGCGGAAAAAGAATGAAATGGTCACTTTTAGCGCATTTCGGACAGTTTTTAGTGCTACCGAGCATTGGTAAAATATTAACCAAACTCTTGTATTCCCGTATAGGGTTTAATATATAATTGATATTGGACTCTCACCAGAGTCCTAAAGATGTCATTTTAGATGTTTTCTGCGAATCCGGAGTTTTCGCCAGCACTCTAGTTCACTAGGCACTACTCTAGTTGTTTCGGTGAATTGTTTGCACTATTTCAAATGTACCCAATAAAAATGAATCATGTGTAATAACCAATGAATATTCCATGAGTTTTCTAAGATGTATACCATGTAATCATGCAGTCAGAATATTCAAAACACATGCTTGTATAATGTAAATCACTGTTTTAAATGTAAGTAAATTACCCGAAAGTGGCAGTTGTCACAGCTAGACCCTTATATTTCGGCAAACTTTGCAATGTATTGGTTCTCACTTCAAAAGTTCTTCCTTGATTGTTGTGAGGAATAACTACCGGTGAAGGATTGTGAGTAATTACCGGCCTAAAATGCGCTTTAATGCCCCTCGCATGTTCTCTAAGATGTCTTCTTGGTACACCCAACCG
>JARYGA010017824.1:0-40142 GCA_030545235.1 Helianthus tuberosus | reverse complement strand
GTGAATGTTCAGGCTCGTTCTCTGAAAACGGCCCAAAGGAATGGTGATAGGGAGGTGTTGAACTGTGCGAAACAGACCGTCTAGCGGGTTCCGTATAGGTCCTCCAGGCTCCTTGCGGATCGGCACTCATTGTAGTGGAAGGAGTTCGCCGGTGTGAAGGCCCGGCCTCGTGATCGTTGGGGGCAGTGATTGGCCCCTTTCCTCTTCCTCCTCTTCTAAATCTTGGAGGCATTGTTAATCCTTTCAAAACAAATAAAAGATACAACAAGAAATATAAAGGACAAAGTTAAGATTTAAAAACCAATTTGGATTTGTCCTAAGTTCTTGTCTAGACTCGAGTATGTGCAATTGTGTCATTGAGATTAAACACAAAAGGCTAGTGTTTAATTTACTCAATGTTGGCTCTGATACCAACCTGTCACACCCCGATATTTCCACGTATTACCGGTGGGCCCGGTGAGGAGTATCGTGACGTAGTTGATATCGTTATAGTCAAACACCCCGATATTTCCACGTATTACCCGCACTTAACCTTTTTGAGAAAATACGTCAGTTTAAACTGGTAAATACAATCAACTGACTCATTTAAAAAAAATGATTAAAATTTGATTTGGATGCACGTGGCACAAACATTTTATAACTTGGGATAATTATTTGAATATAATCTTGTAAAAGAATTACATGTTCCTTATGCGTTCAGTAGCCCGATCCGTAGACCGGGTTAAAGATCAATAGACACACCACATTATTTATTTAGGCACTGACGGGTGTACGCCTACACCCCGTGCTTAGGTCGTGGTCATTTCGTAAAATGATGCCAAGGATATCCGGGACATGGTCATTAACCCCCCCAAAGGCTTTAAGCAAACAAGACATCTTCAAAAATCCCAAAATATTATATTACATCAGTGGGTAAAAGGTTTGGGGTCAAAAACCGGGTTTAGATAGGCTTTATGCTAATGACGCCGTTTAATTACTAAAAAGCGTTCTAATTACGTCATTGAGCATAACTCTTAACCTAGACCTCAAACTGATGTGAAAATTTAGGGACATGTTTATAAATCAGTAACAAAGATTATTGTCCTTTCACATTTCCAAAATTCTCGTTTTATGGTCAAAAGGGCATTATGGTCAACATTAAGCAATTAACGGAAACGTGCAAATGAATCGGACAATCAACGAACCAATTACAGAGGGTTATACCATCATGTAACATGTTCCTAAGGAAGCTCTAAGGCATTTCTAAACTCTACTAAAACGGGTCAGAACTGAAGTCAAAGCAAAAGTCAAAGTTTTGCGACTTTCGGTTCCGAACCGGTCCTAAACTGAAATTTGTCGGATCAAACATGTTTAGACATGTTCTTACATTGATTACTAAGTTATAAGAGTGATAAAACAGGTTACACGTTACCTACATTGTTAATTATGTTTTAATTCAAAAATTAGGATCCTGTTGACTTTTTATAAACAACTTTGACCCGACAAAAGTCGTAGTTAGAGTGGGAATCAGAGGGTGCCCTTTTAAGGGTTTATTGCCCACATAATTACCAACTTATAACTACCTTCAATTCGACTAATCACTGGACCATTAATGATTAATCACTAAGTCAAACGTTAATTATGACGGTTTGACTTTTAAGCTAATAACTAAGTAAAACTCAATTAAGGAAGGTTGAGAATACTTACCAAGGTACTAATTTCGACTAGGGATGACTTGGGTCTGCTTTTGAACTCCAGAAGTCTTCAAAAATGCAGATGGAATGAATGCAAGAATGTTGCAAACATTGTGGGACTTATATAGTGCTTTAGGTTGCTCATGATCATGCCACACAAGTCTAGCATTGTTCCCAGATCATTTACAAGTGCCCCTAAGCCTAAAAATCAGTAGGGGTCGCGCATGGAAGTGGAAAATATCTTTCTAAGTCGGTTACAAGGCTGAATAGGCAGCTGTCAGCAATTTCTGTATCTGGAAATCGCACGCGGCCCGCGTAAGGTTCTGACAAGCCTTACGCGGCCCGCCTGAGGCCTGGTGTCAGGTTAAAAAGTTTTCAGTTATTGCATCTTTGGCTCTTGGTCCTTCGAAAGGTCATTCCACCTTTATTTCTTGTATTATGAGCTTTTCAAATTGACTTATAAGGGCTTCAAGACTTATACCCACTTTGTTAAGTCCTTGGTCACTTTATGTTTACCCGAAAAGTCATAATTTTCAACGTTGACGCTTTAACCCCTAGTGTACAAATTTTATCATAACTTTCTCATACGATAACGAAACTTGGTGAAATCCTTATCGTGCATTCTAGTGAGCATAATTAATCGTTACAAAGCTTCGGGTTTGCAAAAAGGTCACTCAGAGGTATACCTTAAACATGTTGACACATTTAACCCCTGTAGTTTGTAATTACTCACTTTCTTTCACAATTAGCTTCGTATGATCCATGATTCATTCGTTTAAGGGTATAAGCATCATGTAGGGTTATTGTAAAGTATATTTATCCATTGTTGACATTTTGAACCCTTATATTCACATACTTTCCATGTTTGTCAACTTTAGTGCCTCTAGAGTATTCTTTCACACGTTCAAGCTTATGACACGTGTCAATACATTATAGGACGTGAATTTTTGAGGTGTTACAGGTGGCAATCGAACCCGAATCCGATGGGTAAACCCGAAACCCGACACATCTGGGGCGGGTTTGGGTCGGTTAATCGGGTTTAGGACGGGTTTGGGACTAGTTTTTATTTTTTTCGCGAGTTTAGGATGGGTTTGGGATTTGGGATTTGAGATTTGGTGAGATACCCGTTTAGCCGACCCAATTACCCGATAAAGTAAACCCGTTTGCCCGATTGTATACCTGATATAATTTTTTTTATATTTTTAAATATGCAAATATATAATACATCCTTTTTTCTATACACATAGGTATTTTATCCCGTATACATTATAGTTATTTGATATATTTCTTTAGTGATAATACTAAATGTAACTGATTAGTAGTTACCCGATGGGTTTTGGGTCGGCTATACCCAACGGGTAAACTTTTTAAAATTAATAGGTTACCCGAAACCTGCGGATATACCCGTTACCCGATGGGTATTTACCCACTAGAAACCCGACGAGTTTTGGGACGGGTTTGGGACAAGCATATCTAATCGGGTTTGGGGTTGGGATTACCTAAACCCGTCCCAAACCCGACCCATTGCCATCCCTAGCCCCCCAACCCTACTCTGGTGGCCGGGTAAGAATCTATATCTGATAATAGAGAAACCAAATGAATAGTGAATATAGTGTTGTTGTGGTCTGATTGGACTATTTGGAGGTGTTACCCTCATCATCGTTCTCAAACACGTGTCACCCATACTTTTTTCATTCTTCTAAACCTAATCCATAAACACACGTTCTTTTTCTCAGTATCCAGAGAGAGAGAGAGAGACTGAGATTGACGACGGTGGTGGTATCCGGCCGATGACAGAGGCTTCTAGGGTTTTGAGGAGTGTCGACGATTAATGTTGGAGGAACAAAGATGGCGGACCGACCGGCGGCGACGAAGACGACAACGGTATGGATTTTTCGATGGTCGGTGAGAAGCTTATCTGCTCAGTCTGTTCCGCCAGATCTCTCGGTTTTTTTCCGTCGAATTCCGATCGTCCTGAGGTAACTTAGTCATATTGTTATGTTAATTGATTCTGTTTTGATCTAATTAGCTCAGTGTAATAACAGTTCATGATGATTATCAGTGAAAATGTACGCATGTTTAACTGTTAGGTTTAGTATGTAACTTAAGTATATGATTTTTGTTAGTGAGTTGTTAGATTAAAGTTACACACGCTCTGATATGCAACTCGGTGACTCAGATAGATTGTGTAAAGCTTCATCGTGGTGTAATTAGGTTTTGTTCGGTATTTAATTGGTATTTTGGAGGCAAGGGGATTGGGCATTGGTAGCTTATAACAGGAATGGTGTATGTTGTGGTTTTAACTTTTAACAATCTCTTCTTTAAGCTAAGCTCCACAAAGGAGAAATATTACAGAGTGCTCAAAGGCTATATAAACACGGTTTTGATTTGTATTTAAAATCAATAACAATTGTAGTTGATCAAATGTATTTACTCAAGCGAAGATAATGCAGATTATCACTAAAATATGTGTTATAATTATGTTACAGGTCCCGGAGCGGGCTGCAGCTGCAACAACTATAACTCGTGCGCTTGCTTCAATCCCTCCGCATCGAAGGCATTATATAATCTCTTCAAGCTATGAAGAGCTTAGTTCTATATATGGAACTGAGCCTTCTAATTAATCACCGGAAGAACTTGAGGAAGAATTTTATGAAGAGGTTTGGTATCTGTGCTTCTTTTGTTTTCTTTAGTTTTTTTTAATAAATGGTTGATTTTTATGCAACAATATTTTGAAGAAAACACAGATGTGAATAGTCTTACTTATCAAACCAAAAATGGGATTTATGTAGGGGGATGTTGACTGGCAAATGTAATTATTCCAGGGGTCATGACTACATGTATTTGGTGAGAATAATGAACATGGTAAGAAGAGGACTTAAACTCTGATTTTGGGTTTTATCTACTTGCTGAATAAGGCATACAACATACGACAATCTTTTTGGTTTAGATTAGATTTATGAGGTATATTTTTCTTCACATTTAACTACAACTAAGTAACAAACCATGGTTGTCGCTAAAATGCAATCATAATGCTTTTTGTACTTTGTTCCCTCTCACTTGATGTTACAAAAGTTGGTGTTTTTTTTAGCATTTTTATTACTCTTTTTAAAAATTTATAGTGTGTATGACGGGATATAAAGAAATGTTAGTTAATCTTATAAAAAATGTCAACAACGAACATATATATGTGATGAAAGAAAATGTTATAAGAATTAAACTTATGTTTGATTACATGGTTATGCATAAACGGTGACATGTATGACGGCGAGTACTTTGTAGACAAAATGCATTGGGTGAAACTGAAACGGGTCAAACTGGTTGAAGGTTGTCAGCATGTCATTAATTTGTTGTACCCAACCCGGACCTACCCATTACTTGACTCGTCTACTGTGACACCACTACTTCTTCGTAGAAAATGCGAGTTGATCTGTGTTTTTTGTTCTGTAACAGGTCCAACATTTTTAAAACTAAAGTTGGCATTGAATTGAACAACAACTTTGAGAGAATGAGGTTACATGTATGCTTTCTAACTATCCATCATCAGACCTTTAAATCGTTCCACTGATCTTTGTTTTAGTCTGACATGATGGTTTTTGTTGGTGTATTTGAAGTAACCATGTGGTCGACTTGATTTTCCACATGGTAAAGTTTTGAAGTCGTTATAGCATGAGTTAGCGGGCTTGTCACGAGCACAGTTTTGCCTACCATGTTGTGATTATCACCATCGATTAAGAAATTTTTAGGGCTTACAAGTGGTACTTGCTGTTCAGAGAAGAATACCAGGTTTCATTTGATGGAGGAATATGACAAGGAACAGATGTATTCAAAGCTTTAGTTCTTGGTGCGAAGTGGTTATGGTAATTTTACCAACAAATGGGAGAAAAACCTCAAAATTTTAGCGATTTTCTTAGAATTATACATGGTGATATTTTCTAATATTGTAGGTTGGGCGAGCGGTTGTGTGTGGCTTAACAACAAAGGGTGAATATGGAGTAAAAACAGTGATCAAGATGTTGAAGGATGAACTAGAGTCCACAATGGCTCTTTCCGGCTGCCCCACTCTCAACGGTGTTACCAGGAACCATATCAGAACTTAGGTCGGTAATCGTCATTGTAGATTATAGTTTTAAATCATCTTATGAAAAATCATTTGATATTGGTTTTTATAATCTAGAATAACAAAATTAAAAGTACTAATGAATCTACACTAGATTTGATTTGTATTGGAAATTAAAAATAGTTGCTTTGTTCAAAAGTATTGCACTTCAATACTTTCTAGCTGGAGTTTGACCAACAGATTCTTTATATTTTATAATAAATGAAGAAAGTCAAATTGAGTTGAGGGATAAGGCTGCAGAAGCAAGTTTCAGTTTTGTTTTTATGTTTATTTTATTTTTTAGTTTGCATTTGATGGTTTCATGAATTGGTACCGACGTAAACGTTGGTTGTTGCTTGGTGATTATTTACACGAAAATGTTGGTTTTGAGAAGGTGCTGAAACTAAGGAGCCAACAACCGTGGAAGAGAAACAACACAACGACCTATGGTTAATATACAAAGACGTCAAACTAATGACAGCAACGGAAAGATTTCATTTTTAACATACATGTGCGAATTTATTAACGAATAATCTAAGATACACTTGCGAGTGAAACCAATTATTGTAGTTGCTTAACATATGCCGGATACAACAGGTTCATGGCGCGCCCGACCAACTATTGTAGCAGCTTAACAAATGCCGGATGCAACACGTTCATGGTGTGCCCAACGAATGGCTAAGAAACTAATATGACTTTGTTGCAACTTAAACCTATCAAATACATTAATGATACAATGTTTGTATGTAGTTCCGACCACCATGGTCTAAAGTTTAAACCATATAGGAATAATAGATGGTTTTTCTGATGTACACCACTCGCGTAACCAAATTTACTACTAGACACGTGAAGTCTTGACCCGTGATTTTCCGCCGCAACGCGCGGTTATGGTATAACACTAGTTACATATATAATTTACGTATATTGAACGTGAGTTACAAATTGACAAATAATAGAACATTCTTAATAATTTCTATAAGGAAACAATAAAAAACTTTTAGGAAACAATAAAAAACGTAAAAGAAACAATCGTGTGCTTAACTCTTATATTCTAAGATGACACTTATGTCGGTGTGTATGTATATTATATAACCATGTATACATAGATTACTATATTCATTGCTACAGAATTATATAATGATTGTTAATATATAATTCTAACCCAATATAATGATTGTTAATATATAATTTTAACCCAATAACACAATACTTTTTAAATCGTTAATCTCTTGATATCATTGTTACTTGTTTAAACTAGAAATATATATGAAATGGGTTTCAATATTTTATACAAATTAACGGGTAAATTGCATTTTACGTCCTTTGAGTTTTAGCAAAATTTTAGATGTTGTCCTTTAACTAACGAAATTGCCGCGGATATTCTTTGTTTTTAAATTTCTTTACAAACGGCGTCCTTTCACCCTAAAAGGATTACAGAAATAAAGGACATCCGTTGTCAAAAAATTCAAAAATAAAGGATGTCTATTGTCAAGAAATTAAAGCATAACGGACATTCATTGTAATTTCGTTAGTTAAAGGATAGCGACTGAAATTTTGCTGTAACTTAAATGATGTAAAATGCAATTTACCCCAAATTAAATATAACCCATCAAAGCCAGTTTTATGAAAGTTTTATACAAAAAATTCAAAAGTTTACAAAATGTAATTGAAACCTAATATACATATTAGATAATAGTAACTTAAAGTTAAACATTGTAACTTCTTTGTATTTTATTAGATGTGACATGTTTTTAAAACATTATACTATACAAGGTCCATATAAATTAATTGTTTTCTTAATATAGAAGCTACGAATAATGACGTACTAGATGACTAAGAAGCTATGAATAACAACATGCTAGATCACTTTCAAGACCATTCACGCGCAATTGCGCAAAGGATCATTTCTTTTCGGTTTTGCCATATGACTCATCACATTAAAACTCTAAGGTCTTGATATTTTTTATCTCTTCTAAGGGTAAACATTATCGACACGTGAAAGAGCGGGGCGGAAGTAGGGTTTTTGCGGGACTCATTGGAATAACGGTATGATTGACTCGGTGCCTCAGTACCATACAAACTCAACCTCGATCAGGGGTTACTTTTCAAAGATCACCATTCTGTTGGAAAATGGCTATGTGACCATTAATTTAGCCGTTTGGACTTATTTGTTAAAGAAATAACTATTTATTATTCTATCAGTTTTCTCAACTTTTACAACGTGTCACTGAAACAAATGCCTCAAGCATACTTCTACCACGATGAGGGCAAAACCATGGACCGAGAAAGAAGTAGATGCATTAGCCAAGGAGGAGGTGACGAATGGAAAGATAAGAACTTGAAGATCTTCGAGTTCAATAGTATGTATAACGAGGAGGTGATGAATCGACGAAGCGAACATAATGATAATTAATGAATAGAGGCACTACATGCAATCAACGAGTTTATTCAGTTAGCGGCACGGGAGATTCTTAGAAATCGCTCGAAATATGTCATTGTTTCTCTCACGGGTGTAGACTTTACTCATTGATAATAAAATAAAATAAAAACTAATAAAAGACAAATGAAAATAATCAACTTCCAGCCGCAACGCGCGGATTAGTGTCAACTCGTTGATAATAAAAAGAAAGAACAAAGATGTTCGATTCAAACATGTACACAACATCTTCGAAAGGCTAATTTCCCCCACCAACGTCAACGCCAATGACAAGGCTTTCCCCACACATGGGGAGCCACCAGGACCTCAACGGAAGTCATTAGCATACCAACAATAACTTATTAAGATTACTTCTGGATTTAGCACTTCAACAAAGAAGATGCAAAGGACAAAAAAGTGGGTTCAAAGATAGGAGTTACATCTTAAGAAAGAGAAATAAGAAAGTAAAATCCTACAAAACCAGGAAACGAAGCGCATAATCCAAAAACAACAAAAGTTGATGCAAAACAACAAAGGCGATTCGAAAAAATGAGTTCAACGTAATTCAACAAACTAATTGACGAAAGTGATGACAACTATGGTGTCATTGTTAGATCGACTCAAATGAGGCAATCGTTTGATTAGTTTAGCATGTGTTTTATTTAAGGAGTAACTCCATACTCACTAAATCTCATAGCCTCATACTACATTTAAACCAATATCCTACTATGAGACTATAACCCTCAACCACATATAGATAAATAAATTTACTATACTCCTTGTTATCGCTACCCTTTTGGTGATTAATTAGTTTACTATGTGTATATTTTTAAACTACCTCTTATTAGTGTAGCTTTTTAATTTGTAACCGATGATTTGCATCTTTATGTAATAAATAAAATTATTATATGTTAGAAAAATGAGTGAAGAAACGAGTAACCAAAAGCAAAAAGGACTTGAGGCTAAATGACAAGAGATGCAAGACCCTTTGACAATTATTCTATCTTAAACTATGGGGTATGGAGGAGCTTGGGTTGAGGGCATTGTTCGACACGTAGCAGCAGATGTGGACTCCACAAGTCCACCCCCAAAAAAAGTGGGGTGTGAAAGTGGCGCGGCCAGGCCGATGTGGGGTGCCATGTGTTTTTTTTATATTAGTTGACAATTATATAAAAAAACACAATTTATATTAAACCAGCTAACCATGGCCGCCATGTCACCCAACTCCCTTGCCCCACGCCAGTCACAATCCTCACGCCAAAGGGGCGACGTCATGCCCAATGCTTAGCCGGTGTGGTATAGCCAGCGTTAAATCTAATCCGCCGCCCAACCCACGCCCCACACCCCATAGTCTTATGATAAGTGATCACACATCGCCTTCGTGATTGATGTCTAATTTAAGTTAATATAAAAATTTATAACATACATTTATTTTAGAGTATTTCAGTTTCAACTTTTAGAAAAAAATTATATTCTTCATTCAAATCACAAGGGCAAATTATATAAGGATAGCAGGTACACGAGCAACAAACTGCACTGCCATCCCCTTCTGAATATAAAACCCTAATATACTAAAAACAAAGTCTCTCCCTGAGGGGTCGAAAAGTTGTTGTGGACCATGTAACACCCCGTGTTTCGAAAGTCAAAGTAAAAATCAATATTGAAATCAAAGGGAGACAAGATTGCTAATTGCGATCTGTCGCTCCTTGCTCAATTCCTGTTTTGACTTCTTTGACTTGTAGATAGACTATTTTATGCTTTACGTTAGTTGTATTATGTGGAGTACTTATTACTAATCGAGGTTTAATCGATGTTTATCGCATGTTTAATCGCTTTATCGCTTACCGCAATCGCACTCGCAACTCGAATTACGCGTTCTGGTTATTGTACTTACGTGTGTGTGTGCCTTATGTGTTACTTGTGCATGCTTATTTATGTTGTTGTTGTGGTGATTAATCGAAACGCAATTGAAACTCAATCACAAACGAATCGCAAGCGCTAAACGAACGTTAAATAAGGATGATTGTATGTAGATATAGTAGTTGGGATTAAAAGTAATTTGACTAGGAAATTCTATCGCATCGCAACGCTCAGCACGCGAATCGAAACCGCAAAACTCGTCGCGCCAAACACTCCACTCGAGTGGCCAGCCGACCGAGCTGCCACCTGAGCGGACTGCCACCCGAGCGAGTTGCCACTCGGTCGAGGTGCCACCCGATCGACCAGCCACTCTCCTCCATTTCCCCCATTTTCCTTTTTGGGAAACCCTATAAATACCTCATGTCACATCACAAACTTACCTTTTCTGCACCACTCGTCCGACCAGCGCTTTCAACCTACATTTCTTTCGATTCCTCGCTAATCTTGTAAGTTTTCCACCTAAATCTTGTACTTTATAGATCTACACGCACTCCTACACCTTTCTATCTTTTGAATCTTAACTTTTAACCGTGAAATCACTAGATTTTAAGTGTTCTGGGATGATGTCGTCATGGTGTTCTTAGGAACTTCATGTTTTGGCTTCAATCCACCAAGAACAACTCAGATCTGAACGATTTCCACATGAATAAACAAAGATCTTTCATAGATCTGAACATATTCATGGTGAAAAGGATTGAAAGATGGTTTTTCCAACTTTCTTTCAACTCTTTTACACTCCATACACTCAAAACCGATAGAATCGGAGCTTGTTCTGATCTTCTACTCTTTTTGTCGAAGTGTTGGTTCAAGATCTGGATTCTATCCAAGAGATTACCAATTTCGGGTTAAACATGAAACACCGTCTCGAACAGTTAACTGGTCGGATTTGGGTGATTCCTGTCCGATCGGGCCACTAAGTCTTGACGAGGTTTCTGTTGTTTAGCACGATATCAAACAGTCTCGAAAACACGCAAACTACCAAAACCACCAAGGAAGAAGACGACCAGGTCATCTGGGACGGATTGCCACCCGACCGTACTGCCACCCGATCGGATTGCCACCCGACCGTACTGCCACCCGATCGGATTGCACCTTGGGTCCCACACTTAACTTTTATTTCAATATTTGAGGTTGAACATTGAATGGATTGCCGTCCGATCGGATTACCACCCGAACATGTGATGTTTGACTTCAAACACTTAAACAATTTTTCAACATGTTCAATTCGAGCGGATTGCCACCCGATCGGATAGCCATCCGATCGAGTGACTGACCTGATGTGAACTTGTTCTCAACCTGAGAAGCCTCGCCAATCGGATTGTTGTCCGATCGAACGACCGTTCAATCGACCGACCTGAAAGGTAGAGATACTTCTCTGTTTTCAAAATGCTACAACGAAAATTTCAAAAGGCAAGCCATCATACACAAACACATCCATCCCAAAGGAGATGACCATCCGATCGAGTGGCCACCCGATCGGGCGACCACCCGAACGGATTGTCATCCGATCGACCGGCCACCCGATCGGATTGCCACCCGATCGGATTGCTGTTCGACCCACTGACACTTTGTATCATTTTACGCGACGCTTATCGTTATGCTATCGTTCTGATCAGGCTGACCTTACTCTCTAGCGCTCCCTTCAATCCATCAATCGCTGTGAGTATACTCGATCCCTTTTTGCTTTACGCACTTTTGGGTGTTACATACGTTACTTATTCTAAATCACATCAAACACACTACGCAATACTATAACGCTAACCGTTACCGCATGTTATACGTGACTTAATGAATGCTTATTTGTTATGTTTACATATGGAATGCTGTCTACCAGCCTTAGCAACGATAGTACTATAGTTTGGACTCAGCACCTGTTCACTTAGGGGTTGTTAAGGATAATTTGTTACATGGCTCACAGTGGTGAGTGTGTATTACGAATTGCCTTGGGCAGTCAACCCGCAGTCATTGGTATCGATAGGTTCAAGTCGATAACTAACATGCCTCATTTTACACTGTGTACGTGCTGGTTATGCGTAACGATTTCGAACTCTATTATATCTATTAAACTTGTATGCTCACCTTTACACTATGTGTATTGACTTTTACTTTAACGTATGTGGCAGGTGCTTAAGATGTTTAGATGCTTGGCTTGCTGTGAAATCGAGGCTAGGAAAGGTCTAGAAACAAATAAACAATTGTCTGTATTTGAAATCTGAGTTGTCGTAACAAAACAATTTGACTAGATCTTGTCTGTAATAATTATGTTATCTTTTATGTCATGGTATGGGACATGATGCTTTAAATAATTGGTAATTATAGTTGTTATGGAAACTTCTGGACAATCTGTTTCGCTCAGTGCCACGCCCCGGTGATTTCGCTATCGGTTGGGGTGTGACAGATTGGTATCAGAGCCATAACTATAGGGAATTAGGCAAGACTCGACCTAGTCCGGGTCGATGTCTTAGAAATAACCTAGTCTATAGTAAGGTACCAACAGACCGACTTGTGCATGCCCTTAGGGGTCTTGTACAAGCCTACTTGCTATTTCTCGCTATTCTCGCCTGCACTACACTAATACTGCACTTTGATTTCCGAAAAATGAATGAGCGATCAGGTCGAGATTAGGTGTGAAAATCGCAAACTCTCGACTAAATTGTTTGTTCTACCCGCATTTTATCTAAAAACAGGAGAATCTGCGCCGAATCAGGAGTGAAATCCATACTTTGACGCATAATTTCTCCTTATTTTATCAAAAACAGGAACGAAGTCGTTAAGTCAGGGGTGAAACCCGAACCTTGACAACTTGTTCCGATCTCTAATTTGTTTTACAAAACTCTCACCAAAGTCTCGACGGACTCCAATGACTTGCAGTCACGATATGACTGGAAGGATGCGTGCCGATCTCCCAAATTCGAGGCAAGAGCACAGTCCCGAAGGTCAAAGTGTGCACTGAAGGTCCTTGTGAATAGTCGAACCACTTTGGTTAGTCGATGTCTAATAGCCACAGACAATCTATTCTTGATTTTTATGTGTTTCGATTTTGAACTCGCTACTGCCGACTCTGATATATGTCATTTTATGTGGATTTTATGAATTTTATGTGGTTTATGCTTATTTGTTAGCGTTTTGAGGTAGTACTGGTTTCGACCTAACGCCTTTTTACTTCCGTTAAATACACAACACACTGCACAACCGCTGACCAATCGCCACTACATAAGGAACGACTTTACGCTCTGTTGTCTACTATACTATTCGCTTATGCTATATTACTTGCTATGTTATTCGTGATTGCTATTTTCGAACGCTCGCGGACTTTAAATGATAGGTTTATGTATTCTGACTGCCTCCTATGATTATGTGCTTCTGTGCTTTTGTATCTCTGTGCCTTACGTGTTTACGTGAAATTGTGCTTATGTGATTCCGTGATTATGTGCCTATGTGACTGTATGTTTAAATGCTTGTCCGTGTTCTTGAGCTTTAGTAGTACTAGGCATGTGAGGTGAGAATCGATTAAACAGTGATTGAATCCTATGGCGATGCTGGTTGCAGACAATGTCGTCCACTGGATCACTTCACTCTCGTGCTATAAAACGAAAGCAAGCTGACAAGCGACTCGCCTCTCTCGTCGCTACTCAGATCGCTAAAGTAATTCCTCAGATTGTTAGTGAGATGAACGAGAACGCTAGAAAATCATCTGAAGAGTCTCGAACAGATGCACCGAAGACTGCTTTTAGTTTCAAGCAGTTCAAAGCTTGTGGTCCAGAGGAATTTACTGGCGAAGATGGCCCTACGGCTATGTTTCAATGGGTTGATTCCATCGAAGTCACTCTGCGCCAGAGTGGATATCCTGAAAATCTCCGTACTCTGAATGCTACCGGCGTCTTCCAGTCCCGCGTACTAGACTGGTGGACAGCCGAGAGGAACAAACGCGGAAATGACGCAGCCTATGAGCTGACGTGGGAAAAGCTGAAGGCCATTATGTTGGATGAATTCTGCCCTCCTCATGAACGCCAAAAGCTGGAGGACGAATTCTGGCATATCAAGCAGAAAGATGGAGAGAACGCAGCTCTGACTACTCGCTTTAAGCAGCTCAGTATCATCTGTCCCGATCAAGTGAAGACGCCGGAAATGACGATCAAGAAGTACATTCGAGCTCTACCAGACTGTGTTGCAGATTTTGTGCATGCTTCAAAGCCAGCAACAATCGAAGAAACTTACCTGCTTGCCACTGAAATCAACGACAAGCGATTCAACGCTGGATTTTGGGATAAAGCTACCAAGAACCTACACCAAGCTACCGCCGCACCACCCGCCGAAACCGCCACCGCTCAGTCATCAAAGTCCTCTCGTCGCAAAAGGAAGGTCAACAACAGCAGCTCCAGCAACAAGAACTGTGCTGTCACTACTACTGCTGCTCCGCTTCAAGCCGTACCGGCTCAGCAGCAATCTCAGCACCGATCAGCTCCAGCACCAGTTACCTATGCACCGCCTGCAAAGCGTGCTTACACTGGTCCCCACCCTGCTTGCCCGACGTGTACTTATCATCATCCGGTGGGTATCGCCTGCAGATTTTGCGTGCATTGCAACATGTACGGCCACTTTACCGCCAACTGCCGTACTGGTCCTCGACAAGCACCAGCTCAAGCTACTGCTCATCAAGCTCTACTTCCAGCTCCTCAAGGCCAACAAGCGGCTCAGGCACCCGCGATCAACGCCAGAGTCTGCTTCGCGTGTGGTGATCCCAACCACTTCGCGAACATGTGCCCGAACAGGGTGGTGAAACAAGAGCCCCAGCAGCAACAGCATCAGCAACAGCCTCAACAGCATCATCAACAAGCCGCCCGCGCCAGAACTTTCAACATCAATGAGCGCCAAGCCCAAGCCGACAACAATGTGGTTAATGGTACGTTTCTCGTGAACGGTATTTATGCTTCATGTTTGTTTGATACTGGAGCAGGTAACTGTTTTGTGTCGTTTGAATTCGAGAAGCTCCTTAATCGTAAGCGCTCCCATCTCCCCTCGACGTTCGATGTCGAAGTTGCCACCGGAAGAACCGTCGCCGTCAATTCTGTTCTTCGTGATTGTACTCTTGAGCTCAACAATCACATCTTTCCAATTAACCTTATTCTGATGCAACTCGGAAGTTTTGACATCATAGTAGGCATGGACTTTCGTCGTGAAAACCATGCTGAAGTTGTGTGCTTTGATAAGATGATTCGATTCTCGCTCGCGAATGGTGATTTATTATGTGTTTATGGCAAAACTGCATCGAAGGGTCTAAAACTCATGTCATGTGTCTAAGCTAGCAAGTATCTCCGCAAGGAATATAGGGCTTTCTTGGCTAATATTGTAGTAGCGGAGAAGGAAAAGAAAGGAAAGACAGAAGTGAAAGACGTCCCTGTGGTTCGTAAATTTCCTAATGTGTTTCCTAATGATCTTCCAGGCCTACCGCCCAGTCGTGATATCGACTTTCGTATCGACCTCATTCCTGGAGCCAATCCTATTGCTAGAGCTCCTTATCGACTGTCTCCGTCCGAAATGCGTGAAATCTCGAGTCAGCTCCAGGAACTGCTTGATAAAGGCTTCATTTGCCCGAGCACCTCTCTATGGGGCGCACCAGTCCTTTCGTCAAAAAGAAGGATGGGTCGTTCAGGATGTGCATCGACTATCGGGAATTGAATAAGTTGACAATCAAGAATCGCTATCCCCTGCCTCGCATCGATGATTTGTTTGACCAGTTACAAGGTGCTACGTGTTTCTCAAAGATCGATCTACGCTCAGGCTATCACCAACTACGCATCCAAGAGGAGGATATACCCAAAACCACATTTCGCACTCGATATGGCCATTATGAGTTCGTTGTTATGCCTTTTGGTCTAACCAATGCACCCGCGGTTTTCATGGATCTGATGAATCGGGTGTGTAAACCATTTCTCGACCGCTTTGTCATCGTGTTCATCGATGATATCCTGATCTATTCGAAATCGAAAGTCAAACACGCGCAACATCTACGTTTGGTTCTCGAGCTACTCCAAGGGAATCGACTCTATTCCAAGTTCTCCAAGTGCGAATTTTTGCTGGAGGAGGTTCAATTCCTCGGTCACATTGTCAATAGTCAAGGTATTCATGTCAATCCCGCAAAGATTGAAGCAGTTAAGAGTTGGGTTACACCGAAGAACCCGTCTGAAGTCCGTTCTTTTCTCGGACTGGCGGGCTATTATCGTCGATTTATCGAAGGGTTCTCTAAAATCGTTGTGCGGCTTACTGCTCTCACGCATAAAGACAAACCTTTTGTTTGGGGAACTGAACAAGAGTCTGCTTTCCAAAACCTCAAGCACATGCTTTGCAATGCTCATGTCCTCACGTTACCCGACGGAAACGACGACTTTATAGTCTATTGTGATTCCTCAAACCTTGGTCTTGGTTGTGCAACCCATGACCTCGAGCTAGACGCCGTTGTTTTTGCATTAAAGATTTGGCGACACTACCTGTATGGTACCAAGTATACAATCTTCACCGATCATAGGAGCCTACAACATATCTTTAACCAGAAGGAACTTAATATGCATCAATACCGATGGGTAGAACTTCTCAACGATTACGACTGTGAGATTCGTTATCACCCAGGCAAAGCAAATGTCGTTGCCGACACCCTCAGCAGACAGAACTATTTGCTTAGCATTCGTGATATCCAGGCCCAATACGATCTTGAAACCCTCATCCGCGAAGCCCAGCATGCTTGTTTTAATGAGCGCACATTGAAGAAGGAAAGGATCTATCACGATGGAGCTCAGCTTGTGAATAAGTCGAATGGGATATTCCACTTTCTGGATCGAATTTGGATCCCTAAGCGGACCAATTTACGACAGATTTTGATGGACGAAGCCCACAAATCTCGGTATTCTATTCACCCCGGTGCCGATAAAATGTACCAGGACCTTCGCTACAAGTACTGGTGGCCGGGCATGAAAAGGGATATCGCCCTCTACGTTGGGAAGTGCCTGACTTGCTCGAAAGTCAAGGCTGAACATTGAAGACCCTCTGGCTTACTCGAACAACCCCCGATCCCTATGTGGAAGTGGGAAAGTATAGCTATGGATTTCATAACGAAGCTTTCGCGCACGCCATCAAGTCACGACAACATCTGGGTTGTCGTTGACCGTTTGACCAAATCTGCTCACTTTCTGCCAATACGGGAAGACTATAAGGTGGAAAGATTAGCCCGAATCTACACCGATGAGATCATTTGTCGACATGGGATGCCTCGCGACATCATCTCTGACCGTGATGCTCGGTTTACCTCGCGACTGTGGGAAACGTTTCAAACGGCTCTCGGTACTACGCTCAATCTAAGTACCGCATTCCACCCTCAAACCGACGGTCAGACTGAGAAAACGATTCGTACCCTTGAAGACATGCTCCGTTAGTGTGTCATAGATTTTGGTGGTAATTGGGACGCTTACCTGCCCTTAGTCGAATTCTCGTATAATAACAGTTATCATTCCAGCATTCAAATGGCACCGTTTGAGGCTTTATAGGGAAGAAAATGTCGATCGCCGATTGTATGGCACGAGATCGGGCACTCGCAATTAACCGGTCCTGAGCTATTGCAAGAAACGACTGACAAAATCCTCCAAATTCGAGACAATCTGCTGAAAGCTCGGAGTCGTCAGAAAAGTTACGCCGATAGACGACGCAAGCCTCTTGAATTTGACGTTGGCGACTACGTACTCCTAAAGGTATCACCTTGGAAGGGTGTGGTCAGATTCGGCAAGAAAGGGAAACTAGCGCCTCGATATGTTGGACCTTTTAAGATTCTGGAACGGATCGGAAAAGTCGCCTACAGACTCAAACTACCGGAGGAACTTAGTAACGTTCACCCGACTTTCCATGTGTCGAACCTTAGAAAGTGCCTGGCTGAGCATGATTTAATTGTACCTCTAGAAGATCTTCAAGTAAACGAAACACTACACTTCGTGGAGAAGCCTGTCAAGATCATGGACCTCCAAACCAAGCAGCTCAGACTAGAGGTGTACAAAAAAACTGATTACGCAATCGAAACCAGAAAAAAACCGGAACCGGTTTTTATAAAAACCGGTTTTTTTATAACCGGTTCGGTTACAACCGGTTTGACCGGTTATTAATCGGTTACACAATTTCTGGGCAGGTCCGGGTTTAAAACCGGTTTATAAAAAAACCGGTTAATTATTCGATTAATAAAAAAACCGGTTAACCGATAACGACTAGAAAAAAACTGGTTAAAAAAACCGGTTTTAACCGGTTAAAAACGCCCAGATGTGTTTAACGGTTATATGACCGTTTGGCTGCAAAACTAGCCGTTTTTTTTTTGTTTTTTTTGGCCTAAAAATCATCTCCAACTAGTATAAAAGGTTTGTGGGTGTTTAGGTTCAATCACAACACTTGAGAATCTTCAAAAACTCTAAAAAAGTCTCTTATTCTTGTTCGATAACTCTCAAAACGCTATGGCATCCTCTAGTGCCCATGATTCGGTCAATGTTGGCGAGTCTACAACCGACACGGTGATTCGTTTTGTTCCAACGAAGCGCAACCCCGAGGTTTGGTCACATTTTGATTTGTGCGAGATGGCCAACGGTAAAAAGAAAGCGCGTTGTCATCATTGTCAAGGCTTTTACGCCGAAACCGCAAACTCCACCTTGAAACAACACATTGAGCTTCCATAGCAAGTGATGGTGCTAATATTTTCAACTACAATTTCAATATGGTTAGGGATGAAATGGCGAAGTTTGTGATCCAAGAAAGTTTGCCGTTCAACCACTTCGACAACCAACGCTATACAAAGATGGTTCAACGAACTCTCCAACCACGATACACCCATGTAAGTCGTGCTACTCTTAGGAGGGATTGTTTTAAATTGTGGAAAAAAGCTAAACTAGAATTAATTTCTTATTTTGAAAAATTAGAAACCGGTGTTAACTTGACTAGCGACGTTTGGTCCGCACCGCACGGTTCACCCGATTCGTATATTTGTGTCACCGCCCATTGGATTGAACCGGCGACGTGGCAAATGATGAAACGCACGATTTTGTTTAAATTATTCGATTACCCTCACACCGGTGAAGCTATATATAAAGTAATCGACAAATGTATTACAACATACAAATTGGAAAATAAAGTTTTTTCAATATCTTTTGATAACGCCTCAAACAACACGAGCGCGGTAATGCGTTTAAAATTAAAATACAATCCGATTTATGAGGGTACTTTTTTCCATAGCCGATGCGTTGCACACATCATAAATTTGGCCGTTCAAGATGGTTTAAGTGTTATTGAAACACAAAAAGAAGCTTTCAAAAGAATGTTACGAAGTATATTTAGTAACACGCAAAGACATTCAAAATATATTAAAACTTGTAAGGAAGCGGGTCGAATATGCTTAGGACCCAATTGGGACGTTGCTCATAGGTGGAACTCGACTTGCATTATGTTTGAAAAAGCTATTTTGCAAAAGGAAAGTTTAATAGAATTTCATAACCTTTTGGCTAGTCGTGGAAAGTGTTCGCCTTACCACCCATCGGGTTGGGATGCTATTGAAATTGTTACACAAGTGCTTCAAGTTTTCAAAACATCAACAAAGACTTTATCGGGGGTTTATTATCCAACAAGTTCATTGGTACTTCACAATTTGGTTAAAATGTGTTTGAAAGTAAACGAGTTGTCGGTTAGAGGTAGACCATATTGTGACATGGCGGATACAATGAAGGAAAAATTAAGAAAATATTTTAAAGAACTACCAGCGGTTTTCACTTGTGTCGCCGCTCTAAACCCTTGTTTTAATATTTTTGGAACCGGGTCTTTGATTGAAAAAATTGCACACCAATTGAATTTAAACACCACTCAAGAACCAAACTTTGGTGAAGTCGCAAAATCTCGTTTCAACGATCAACTTTCAAAATTGTTTGATGTTTATGTAACAAAATATGGTTCAACCTCGTCACACATTCACGCGTCAATGAGAAACGCCGCTTTTGGTGAAGGTTCAAGTCAAATGGAAGATACCGATTTGTATGTTTATAACCAATTGTATGATGAGTCGAGTCAAATGCATCGTGGTAACACTAGTAGTAGTGAACTCGGTCGGTATGGTGGGTCGAACTTTCTACAAATGATGAGTTCACAAGACTTTAAAAATTTTGATTTGTTGGCTTGGTGGAAAAGTAAGGAAGATCAATTTCCGATCTTAGCCACAATGGCCCGAGATTTACTAACGGTCCAAGCTTCCACGGTAGCTTCGGAAAGTGCTTTTTCTATTAGTGGTAGGGTGATTTTGATAAGGAGGACTCGACTAACACCTAAGGCGGTTGAGGTGTCGATTTGCTTAAAAGATTACTTGGATGCGGCGAAGAGATGTCAAGACAAACGCTCACTCGAGGAAGAATTAGATTACGAAGAAGAAGTTTTACGAGGACGAGGTCGAAGCCGAATTGACAACCCCAATGACCGACGAAGAAGCCGAATTAGATGAATTCCTACGTAATAGTTCGGGTTCGGGTTCGGCCGAAGAAGATTAAACGTGGGTTCGGGTTCTCAATATTGTAGTTCCACTAAATATATATATATATATATATATTACTGGACTTTCTTGCGGATTAATATTTTAAGTTTATGTAAAACCGTTTATCGTTTGTTACGTTTATCGTTTGTATTTTCATTATTATGTAAAACCGTTTGTTGCGAGACTTAATGAATGTTTTAACTTTTTATACTTTCATTGTTAAGTTTTTATCTAAAAAATTGAATTTTACAAAAAAAAAAAAAACTATTAAAAACAGCAAAAAAAAAACACATTCTGTGAACATTTCTGCAGCACCGGTTTTTTTTACCGGTTTTTTTTAATCGGTTTCTACGAACCGGTTTTTTTAACCGATTAACTTGAAGATAAAAAACCGGTTTTTTTATCAACCGGTTATAACCGGTTAGGACCGGTTAGACATTTCCATAGTTGAAACCGGTTAAAAACCGTAACCGGTTAATGAATAACCGGTTTGTTTTTTTTTTGGCCAGAAAAACCGGTCCGGTTAATAACCGGTTTCGGTTACTCAAAAAAACCGATTTGTACACCTCTAGCTCAGACGCTCGCGCATTCCCATTGTGAAGGTTCGATAGGAAGGCAAACGAGGCGCATAGTTCACTTGGAAACTCGAAAGCGACATGAAGGCGAATTATCCGCAGTTGTTTGTTACGGCTTCGGCCTAATTTCGAGACGAAATTCCCTCAACTAGGGGAGGCTGTAACACCCCGTGTTTCGAAAGTCAAAGTCAAGATTGAAGTCAAAGGGAGACAAGATTGCTAATTGCGATCTGTCGCTCCTTGCTCAATTCCTGTTTTGACTTCTTTGACTTGTAGATAGACTATTTTATGCTTTACGTTAGTTGTATTATGTGGAGTACTTATTACTAATCGAGGTTTAATCGATGTTTATCGCATGTTTAATCGCTTTATCGCTTACCGCAATCGCACTCGCAACTCGAATTACGCGTTCTGGTTATTGTACTTACGTGTGTGTGTGCCTTATGTGTTACTTGTGCATGCTTATTTATGTTGTTGTTGTGGTGATTAATCGAAACGCAATCGAAACTCAATCACAAACGAATCGCAAGCGCTAAACGAACGTTAAATAAGGATGATTGTATGTTGATATAGTAGTTGGGATTAAAAGTAATTTGACTAAGAAATTCTATCACATCGCAACGCTCAGCATGCGAATCGAGCCGCAAAACTCGTCGCGCCAAACACTCCACTCGAGTGGCCAGCCGACCGAGCTGCCACCCGATCGGGCTGCTACCCGATCGACCAGCCACTCTCCTCCATTTCCCCCACTTTCCTTTTTGGGAAACCCTATAAATACCTCATGTCACATCACAAACTTACCTTTTCTGCACCACTCGTCCCACCAACTCTTTTGTAACACCTCGTAAAATCACGACCAATATAATGAAGACACGTGTCATGAGCTTTAAACGTGTAATGGATTGAATATGAGGGACTAAAGTTGCCAAACATTGTAAATATGTGAGTAAAGGGATCCAAAGTGTCAACATGCCATTTTTGCGCCTCTGATTGACCTCACACGACGTTCGTATTCTTAAATGATTAATTGATCGAACATTGGAAGTCGTTTGTGTTAAAAATAAGGATCTTATAAAGCATAGGGGTTAAAAGTGTCAACATGTTAAAGTAACCTCTGAGTGACCTTTTAACGTTCCCAAAAACATTGTGACAATTTATTTTGATCCCAAGAATAACGAATATTAAGTTCGTAGAGTTTCGACGCGTTTAAATAATTAAAGTATCAATTCCAAGAAATAAGGGTCAAAAGCGTCAACATTGAAATTCAGGACTTTTCGGGTGATCGTATAATTAATCGGAAGCTTAACAAAGTTTGTTATAACTTAGAGTCCTTAAAAATCAAGTTTGGGGGCTAAAAATGCAATAAAAACAAGTTAAAATCAAGTTTAGAAGGACCAGGGACCAAATGTGCAAAGCTGTCAAACTTGTGACCGGACTAGACCTCTACGCGGGCCGCGTAGGCCTTCAGCCAAGTGTTACGCGAGCCGCCTAGAACCTGCAGATGCAGAAAAATTGGACAGTTGCCTGTTACAGCAGGTTGCACCGCCTTAAAGGCCTGGTTTTCGAATTCAGGAGCTGCACCAGTGGTTTTTCATGCATAGGGGACACTTGGACTCATCAGGGATCAATGGTAGACTCATGTGGAATGATCTTGTGCAATTAAACTTCCTATATAAGGAGCCTTTGTTGCAACATTGTTCTTGCACATTTGAAAATCATTCTCATACACTCTCTGGAACTCTCTGGACTTCAAGCAAACTTCAATCAGATCATAATTCGTGCTAAGGACCATTGTGAGTGTTCTTAGCCTTACTAATTCATGTTTTATTAGTTTAATGACTGAAAGTCAAAGCCGTCGTAATTAAGCTTTGACTTAGTGATTAATCACTAATGGTCCAGAATCACTAATGGTCCAGTCATTTTTCGAATTGAAAGTGGCTATGAGTTGGTAATTATGTGGGGAATAAACCCTTAAAAGGGCACCCTCTGATTTCCACTCTAACTAGGTCAATTGTCGGGTCAAACTTAATTATAAAAAGTCAACAGAAAACTTTTTTGCAAATAAACTCATAATTAACAATGTAGAAGCCATGAAACCTGTTTTAACACTTATATAACTTGGTAATTAATGTAAGAACATGTCTAAGCATGTTCAACCCGACAATTTTGAGTTTAGGCTCGGTTCGGAACCGAAAGTCGCAAAAGTAGACTTTTGCTTTGACTTTCAGTTCTGACCCGATTTAGATTGTTTTAGAAATGCCTTAGGGTTCCATTAGGACCATGTTACATGTTAGTATAACCCTCTGAGTTTATACAATGTGGTTCCTTTGTAATCCTAGTTCGTTGCATGTTTCCGTTATATGCCTAAAATTGACCATTATGCCCTTTTCTTGTAAAAATGAGATTTTTGAAAATGTGAGAGGACAAAAACCTTTATTCCTGATTTATAAACTTGTTCTAAAAATTTGACTTCAGTTTGAGGTCTAAATTAAGAGTTATGCTCAATATCGTAAATTGAAAGCTTTTTATTAATTAAACGGGCATAATTAGCATAAAGCCTATTTAAACCCAAATTTCGACACCAAAATTTTTACCCACTGATGTAATATAATATTTTGAGATTTTTGAAGATTTTTATTTATTTTTAAACTGATCATAGCATCGGGTTCTTGCTTTGATTCGGTAATTGTCGGTTATACCATTTTCTTGAATAAAATGAGTTCTACATAACTTTTTGATACCAAACCTTTTGCTACTGATTTCATATGATAAATTAAATATTTTGAACCTTATAAACTGATCAAAAACTCAGATTTACTTATGTAACCCGAAAATCGCCTAAAACCGACTTTTTACGCGTTTTGAACGCATAGTATGGGTTAGAACCATTTTTGGCATATAAGACCTAATACCTACTGATGTTTTAAGTAAATTTTTATACTTTAACTGTATGCAAAAGTTTTGAACTCTGTCTTCCAGTTTTGACCTTTAAACCTTATGTGAAATAACCAAAATGCCCCTACGGTGCATAGTTTGGTTATAGATGATAAATTTCACATATGTTTAATATCTTACTGATATAACCTACTAAAATAAATATTTTTACTGATCAGTTTAGACCAGAACCTCAGATTAATATTTAATCTCTTTTATAACCTTTAAAATGACCAAAATACCCCTACGGGGCTTAATTTGACTTTAAATTCGTTTTGGGCATAATGGAAGGTATCCTACTGATATCACAACATATGTAAGGCATATTAACTTGTGAAACCTGTTCATGACTCATTTGGTTACCCGTTATGCATTTATCGCGTTCGGTACGGTTTATGTAACTAGTTTGCATAAATTAATCGAAACGGGTCAAACCTTATCATTTTCACTTCAAAATCCAGAATGTGTTTAGTTTACCCATATTATACAAGCCTTCATACTTGTAAGGTCTAAATCACATTCTAATCCGGTCTTCGCTTAATCTTGCGTTTTGAACCGTAAACCTTTCTTTAAAACTAATCGGTCTAAGTTTAAACTTAAGTGAGACCCGTTAGGAATCTAATAGGTTATTAAAACCTTCATTCCAGATTTAGGAGCCCAGTAAAAGATATTTGCACTTGCTGATTGTATACGGCTGGGATAAATTTGTATAATTTGCTCAAGTATATACTTTTAACTTATTTTCCCTTATACGGGCTTGGGATACGGTATATAAAATACCGCTTGGTCGGGTATTGAATCTTTAATCGTATAATTTGCTCAAGTATATACTTTTAAATTTGTATAATTTGTTAAAGCCTTTGGGGGGTTAATGACCATGTCCTGGATATCCTCGGCTCATTCATTGAAATGGCCACGACTTAAGCACGGGGTGTAGGCATACACCTGCCGGTGCGTATGTAAAATAATGTACCCACCTGTTCGAGAATAACTCGCCGTGGGGTATATCATGTGGTGTGTCTATTAATCTTTAACCCGGTATTCAACCCGGGCTACTGAATGTATAATAAACATATAATTCTTTTACAAGTTTATTTCTAAATAATTATCCCAAGTTATAAAAGATTATTTGTGCCTTGTGCATTCAAATCAATTTTGTTAAAACGTTTTCAAAATGAGTCGGTTAATTGTATTTACCAGTGTAACTGACGTATTTTCCAAAAAGGCTAAGTGCAGGTACTAGGCGGAATAAGCTGGCTACTCCTGAGTGAATAAATAAAAGTCTTGCAAGCTTTGTCACTTAAAATCTGTGGAACAATTATCTTCTTTTGTTTGATCCGCCTGTGGATCCTTTTACATTCCGTTTGTAATACTCTTGATACTTTCATTCGGTTTGTAATATTATTACTTTTAGACTTCCGCTGTGCATTAAACTGTGATAATTTGACTATGATGATATCAACTACGTCACAATACTCCCCACCGGGCCCACCGGTAATACGTGAAAATATCGGGGTGTGACAGCTTTCAACCTACATTTCTTCCGATTTCTCGCTAATCTCGTAAGTTTTCCACCTAAATCTTGTACTTTATTGATCTACACGCACTCCTACACCTTTCTATCTTTTGAATCTTAACTTTTAACCGTGAAATCACTAGATTTTAGGTGTTCTAGGATGATGTCATCATGGTGTTCTTAGGAACTTCATGTTTTGGCTTCAATCCACCAAGAACAACTCAGATCTGAACAATTTCCACATGAATAAACAAAGATCTTTCATAGATCTGAACATATTCATGGTGAAAAGGATTGAAAGATGGTTTTTCCAACTTTCTTTCAACTCTTTTACACTCAATACACTCAAAATCGATAGAATCGGAGCTTGTTCTGATCTTCTACTCTTTTTTTGTCGAAGTGTTGGTTCAAGATCTGGATTCTATCCAAGAGATTACCGATTTTGGGTTAAACATGAAACACCGTCTCGAACAGTTAACTGGTCGGATTTGGGTGATTCCTGTCCGATCGGGCCATTAAGTCTTGACAAGGTTTCTATTGTTTAGCACGATATCAAACAGTCTCGAAAACACACAAACTACCAAAACAACCAAGGAAGAAGACGACCAGGTCATCTGGGACGGATTGCCGTCCGATCGGATTGCCACCCGACCGTACTGCCACCCGATCGGATTGCACCTTGGGTCCCACACTTAACTTTTATTTCAATATTTGAGGTTGAAAATTGAACGGACCCGATCGGATTACCACCCGACTATGTGATGTTTGACTTCAAACACTTAAACAATTTTTCAACATATTTAATTCAAGCGGATTGCCACCCGATCGGATAGCCATCCGATCGAGTGACTTACCTGCTGTGAACTTGTTCTCAACCTGAGAAGCCTCGCCAATCGAATTGCTGTCCGATTGAACGACCGTTCAATCTACCGACCTGAAAGGTAGAGATACTTCTCTGTTTTCAAAATGCTACAACGAAAACTTCAAAAGGCAAGCCATCATACACAAACACATCCATCCCAAACGAGATGACCATCCAATCGAGTGGCCACCTGATCGGGCGACCACCCGAACGGATTGTTGTTCGACCCACTAACACTTTGTATCGTTTTACGTGACGCTTATCGTTATGCTATCATTCTGATCAGGCTGACCTTACTCTCTAGCGTTCCCTTCAATCCATCAATCGTTGTGAGTATACTCGATCCCTTTTTGCTTTAAGCACTTTTGGGTGTTACATACGTTACTTATTCTAAATCACATCAAACACACTACGCAATACTATAACGCTAACCGTTACCGCATGTTATACGTGAGTTAATGAATGCTTGTTTGTTATGTTTACACATGGAATGCTGTCTACCTGCCTTAGCAACGATAGTGCTATAGTTTGGACTCAGCACTTGTTCACTCAGGGGTTGTTAAGGACAATTTGTTACATGGCTCACATTGGTTAGTGTGTATTACGAACTGCCTTGGGCAGTCAACCCGCAGTCATTGGTATCGATAGGTTCATGTCGATAACTAACATGCCTCATTTTACACTGTGTACGTGCTGGTTATGCATAACGATTTTGTAGGTCCCCTAGATCGTATGGATCTTTCACAGAATTGTCAATCTAGTCAAGAGTGTGGAATCCTCTTGATCAGAATATAGCAGAAAACGTGTAGGAACAGAAATCAGCAATTCACAATCAAACTGGGTTTCTATTGATTATCAATTACGAGAATTACAATCAATCAAACCCTAACAACCACAAATTCGTCCAAGCCTCTAGACTCTCACGAATTCTCTCTCAAACACTGTTTTGGCTTATTAACCTAAACCCTAATTCCTAACCTTGTTTATATAACACAAGCTTTGCAACTTGGGCTAGGATAAACCTCATGGACTGCAAATTTGTCTAAGCCCAATTCGTCCCCATACACCCAATTGTGTGGGTTTGGTTAGCCCAAACATTACAACTCACTAATACAAAGCTAAACCAGCTAACCGTTTATCATTTAACTAATTACAAGATATCCAAAGACCAAATCTAAGCTGTTGTCACAAACATGCACCAACAAACTCCCCCTTGACAATAGCTTCATAAAATAACTTTGTCTTCAGTCATCTTGCAATCTTCATGTAATCTTGCACTGTCTTTGGTCTTTGGATAACTTCAGCTTTAATAGCTTCTGTCAGCAACAGACTCCCCCTAAGCTGATGCATCCAATCACCAAATCTTCAAAAACTTTAGCGTTTGAGTAAACTCCAGTTCAGCATATGTATAGCAATCTTCATACTCTTCAACTTGTCCGCAATGTAGAAAGAAGGTTCTACCATGCATCCAATCAAACTCTCATCTTCACAGCAACATCTCAGCAACATACTGCTTCAATCTGTATACTATAAAACAAACATCTCGAGAAAACATAAGAATTTTTTAACAAAGTTAAAGAAATTATTATTATTCAAGAGATATTTAAACTGTATTACAGATTAAGCATTTTCAACTTTTCACCAACATGCAAAACTTATTAATCACACACCCTATAACTCGCATGATTTAAAATTTTGAACTCACTTTCCAACACTGTCTCCCCCTATCAGTAACAATTCCTCCAAGAATAACAGTTTTCCATACGTTAAGAATTTTAAACAGAAAAGACACTATTTTTGGATTTTTTATATTTTCTAAAAGCAAGTAAATACAAAAGCAATA
Source organism: Helianthus tuberosus (assembly GCA_030545235.1). Taxonomy (NCBI): domain Eukaryota; kingdom Viridiplantae; phylum Streptophyta; class Magnoliopsida; order Asterales; family Asteraceae; genus Helianthus; species Helianthus tuberosus. The sequence continues at coordinate 11,770 of JARYGA010017824.1, read as the reverse complement.
AACACTCTATTTTTGTGAGAATCACTGGTAAGAAGATCATATCAGCACAATCAAACTGTTTCACACAATTAGATAATTCTTTATTTAATTTTTCGTGAAAAGCAGTCCAAGATGATTACCAGTATGTTTGTCCACCTAAACAAAATGCATGAACATTTCAAGTACCATTACCGTATGATACGTTAAGGTAATTTTATTATTCTGATATATTAGTGTGTCCCACTTCAGGAAATACCCCCGCGATCAAGGTATGCACAAAGATTCATCGTAGTAGGTGAGTATACTGAATTCATCCGTTTTGTTTTACAACGTTTAGATAATTGGTGATCAGGTCAGTACTTCCGTACAGCAAAGAGACCAAAATATCTAACGAGGGCTAAGACAAATACCATTTTTGGTACGATTTATGCATTTTGTACTTTTTGAATGACTCTCTAGGAGAGCTTCTTCATTTTCAGGGTTTTGGCATTTTTAGCTCTTTTAAGATATCCTGGTTGTGCCTAGGTCAGCATGTATCTGGATGCAGCAGAAGGACAACCCTGATATCCCCAGATGAAATAACAGTATAAAGACCCAAAACCTCAGATTTTGGCAATCTATCAACGCAAGATTTAAGGTCATTAAACCATACACCACTGATGTGTTCCCCACTCATACACAGTTTATTTAGGTTTATATCACATTGGTAAGTTGATTATTTCATGCTTTTTGCCTACTGGTACATCGTATGATGAAGCTGCTATCACACTTAAGCAATTTAATTCATTTTCAGTGTGACAGTCTAACTTGCTGATGTACTATCATTTCTCCCTTTTCACACAGTGATAACTCATTTTTTATTTTTTATTTTTTATGTTTTTCAATTTTTCAATGTTTTTGGATTTTTGATTTTTAAGAAAAGCAGTAAACTATTTACAAAATTCTTATGAAAAACTAGTTATTCAGGATTTCTCATCCCGTTGAGTTCGACTAAATGTTCAAAGCGAGCCCTGTCAAATGCTTTAGTATAAAGATCTGACATGTTATCTAGTGTGTCGACTCAGCACTTTGAACTTCAATTTAAATCAATTAATATATATATATATATATATATATATATATATATATATATATATCAACAATCTCACATCCCCCCGTCATGTGCCTAGAGCAGCCACTATCAACATACCGTAAGTTAATAATCCTCCTTAGCAGCTCCTGCACACACCAACTAAGAAATTAGTTAGATTGGGGGACCCAAGCCTTAATGGTCTTGGGTCGTCCAAATTCACCAGCCACTTGAACATCCATCCAATATCCATTACTCCTAACAGGAGTCTTGAATTTCAGACCTGTTGATGGAATTTGATTTTGATTTCCACTAGGTCTATGGTCCTGAGGGTTCCTATATGTGTTTGGACTATTTGACCTTTGGAAATTTTGATTTTGGTACCTTGAGTATTGATTCCAAGAAGCTTGATTATTATAATTTCTAAAGTCATTGTTATAAAAAGTTCGACCACCATTATTTTGGTATCGATTTTGATATTGACCTTGGCTTCTGAAATTATTTGAATTTCCATTAAAATTGTTCATTCTAGGTGAACTGCTTCTAGGTCTCTCATATCTTCCTGATGGAAATTTAGGCTTAAATTTTGGTTGATTTCTTTGAAAACGAGGAACTTGTGGAGTTCCTTTTTCAGCCTTATCTACACCAATAGCAACATTCTCTGGTTGCTTAGGAGCATATTTCTTTGGAGAATTTGAGCCTTTCTCCTCACTATCACCTTTCTTCTCTGGTGATTTCCCTCTCTGTTTTTCACTAATTTGTGCTTCACTCTTTTTGTTAGGACAACAGCTAGCTACATGTCCCTTGGTGTGACATTTGAAGCACGGTCTCCTTTTCAAAGACTTCTTAGCTGGAGTCTTTGAGGTAGATCCCTTATCAGATGGTGATGATCCCTTGGATGAATCTTGTTTAGTTTGCTTGGATTCAGATATTTCTTTGTTTTTATTTTTAGCAAACTCTACATTCGATTCATTTTCAATAACAGTGGTTTCGTTTTTCATATCACTGCGTTGAACAAAATTAATCTTTTTAACAAAAGCTTGATTTTTACTCTTAGGCGGTGAATTTTTCCTTTTCAAAGGTTCCCTGTTATTGTTCTTCTTAGCATCATCACTCCCAGATCCATCACTTTGACTTGATGCGAAACTACTTGGTGCAGTTGACATAAAGTCTATTAGCTCATTTTCATCAGGCAGGAACGAATAGTCATAACTAAGAGGAGGTGGAACTTCATTAAAGCCCTGAAAGCCCACACTGGTCTTGTCATTACTCTTCTTTAACCCACCCATCATGTGTTTCATTACAAAAGACGAATCTCTGAATTGACTCAATTTCTTTTCAAGTTCAACAATTTTTAGTTGTGCATCTGACAACTCTTTGCATTTTTCAGAAATCTCTTTTGTTTTCTCAGCCATCATGTCATGAGCTAAGTCAATGACTTGAAGTTTTTCGTTTAGTTTGCAAGTTAAAGCTTCAATTTCAGCTTCATAACCTTTTATCTTCTTCAAGTATAAAGATTCGTTTCTTTTAGCAAAAAAATTGATTCTTTTATGTTAGACATCTCGCTTACCAGACTTTGGTTTTGTGTTGTCAACCTGTCAACCACACCATGTAGTTCACGACATTTTAAGCACACAGAAATAGATTGTACCTCTTCCTCATGAACTTCTGTAGTTTGATGAACAATGACATGTTCAGATTCACTCTCTCTCTACTTCAGCATCCACTTTTGCTTCAACATTCACCACTTTAGCTTCAGCATCATTCACAGCAGTTTCAGCCTCATCAACTGGCACTATCTCTGCCATGAATGCCTGAGAGGCATTCTCATGATCTTCCAGATGAACACTCCCATCATATGAACTTTCACGTGCTGTAGAGATCAAAGCTTTATTCCTTTTGACATCTTCATTTCCTTGATACCTCTTTTCTAATGCAACCCACATATCCTTTGAATTAGTGTACTTCTTAAAGGTATGTTTGATGCTATCAGGTAAGGACATCTTTATAGCAGCTAAGGCTCTCTTTTCAGCATCATACGTCTTTTTATCAGCCTCTTGCATGTTCACATAGGCTGTTCTACGTGGTCTGCCCTCAAAATCATGTGTTGGGTTTGTGTACCCATCTACAATACAGATCCACATGTGTGCATCCTGAGATTCAATGAAGGATTGGAACCTTTCCTTCCATGTAAGATAATTCTCCACCTTCATCATCTTAGGTGCATTCAAATTCGTCATGTTCGACATTTTAACGCAACAGACTGGTAAAACCGTACAAAATATTTCCAAAAATAGTGGTTATCAAATTACACCGTTAGAATCGTCTCGAAAAGACGAATCCAATTATATATAATGTCAAAAACCGAATTCAGGATTTTCCAGAGTCTTTTTTTGTCCTAAAAATGCAAGGAATTTAACGGTGCAGGCGGTTTAGAGAAACGAGCTACGGATCAATTTCTATTTGCAAAACACTGAAATTTTATCGACGCTTGCCAACTGAAATACCACCAGTTTAATTAATTTCGCTGGTTTAAGTATGTTGTGTCAATTTCGCTAGGTTAATTTCGCCGGTCACTTCAAGTTCAATTTCGCTAATCAGTTTAATGTAATTTAGCTGGTCTAGGTCGCTGAAAGGTCAAGTTCGCTAGTCAAATCGCTGCCAAATTCACTGCTTAATTCGCTATTACGACGACTGGTAAAGTCGCCAAAACCGTGATAATTTCGCTGTGGAAAATTATACGGTTACCAAAGTCGCCTTTGGATTTTAACTTCGCCGATAAGTTCGCTGGTCTATTGATTTCGCAAGTCCAGACTGCGAAATTAGTTAAATTCGCCTGTTAATTTTGGAAATTCAATCTTCTCGAAATTCTGAAGATTTTTCAGATTCTCCTAACACCTTCCTGCAAAATCGAAACAGCAAAATATCAGTATTTTACGAAAATCAGTAAGAAACAAAACGAAGAACTTGAAGAACACGAAGAACAATCTTCGACTCTTCAATCCTTTCCAGCCAAAATCCTTCAAACAATCAACCAAGAACTGTCCTGAAAACCTGCAAATCAGCAAAAACAAACAAACAAACCAATCAAACACAAACAAAATCGCAGAAAATTATCAGAAACTCAAAAATTTCGAAAACCCGAATTTTTCAGTTTCAAAAATTTTCGAAAAACTTCCTGTTTCTGCAGATCACAATTCTGAACCGAGCCTTCAAGTAGGGCTGTAAACGAGTCGAGCCGAGTCGAGCCAGGGTGGGGTCGAGCTCAAGCTCGAAATTAATTCAGGCGGTTAAACTTGGCTTGAGCTTTACGTCGGAGTTAAACGAGCCTAAAAACGAGCCAACGAGTCGAGCCATGGGCCGAGCCGAGCTTAGCTCGAGCTGGGCTTGGTTACAAAATGAGCCAGCTTGGTTCACGTTATCTCAAATTGAGTTTTTTTAGCTAGTTTTTCTCGAGCTTCTTTCGAGCGAGCTACGAGTCGCGAGCTTTATGAACAGCCCTACCTTCAAGAGCCTAAAGCTCTGATACCAATTGTAGGTCCCCTAGATCGTATGGATCTTTCACAGAATTTTCAATCTAATCAAGAGTGCGGAATCCTCTTGATCAGAATATAGCAGAAAACGTGTAGGAACAGAAATCAGCAATTCACAATCAAACTGGGTTTCTATTGATTATCAATTACGAGAATTACAATCAATCAAACCCTAACAACCACAAATTCGTCCAAGCCTCTAGACTCTCACGAATTCTCTCTCAAACACTGATTTGGCTTATTAACCTAAACCCTAATGCCTAACCTTGTTTATATAACACAAGGTTTGCAACTTGGGCTAGGATAAACCTCATGGACTGCGAATTTGTCTAAGCCCAATTCGCCCCCATACACCTAATTGTGTGGGTTTGGTTAGCCCAAACATTACAACTCACTGATACAAAGCTAAACCCGCTAACCGTTTATCATTTAACTAATTACAAGATATCCAAAGACCAAATCTAAGCTGTTGTCACAAACATGCACCAACAGATTTCGAACTCTATTATATCTATTAAACTTGTATGCTCACCTTTACACTATGTGTATTGACTTTTACTTTAACGTATGTGGTAGGTGCTTAAGATGTTTAGATGCCTGGCTTGCTGTGAAATCGAGGCTTGGAAAGGTCTAGAAACAAATAAACAATTGTCTGTATTTGAAATCTGAGTTGTCGAAACAGAACAATTTGACTAGATCTTGTTTGTAATAATTATGTTATCTTTTATGTCATGGTATGGGACATGATGCTTTAAATAATTGGTAATTATAGTTGTTATGGAAACTTCTGGACAATCTGTTTCGCTCAGTGCCACGCCCCGATGATTCCACCATCGGTTGGGGTGTGACACACCACACGCTGAACTCTAGCAAAGAACCGAACTGCCTTCGGAACCAAGGAGCAGAACGTGTCGAACGCTAGGGGACAAAGGCATGCTGATTATCCTCACAAGCTTTCGCGTGCTTTTCCACCTTCTTTGTCAAACTCTAGCCAATAACCGAACCCATTTTCCCGGAACCCGACTAGGGGGGATACACTTGTGAGATCGACACAAGCATGTTTCCCGTCCTCCCAACAAAAAAACTTGCACGTCAGCCGGGCGTAGGGTGGACCTCCCTTCCGCTGGGTCTGTAAGAAAATTAACCGGTGTCGATTTCTTTTCCGAGATCCCTACTCTTATGAGAATATCCATTAACGCGTCTCGAACAAAGTCATGGCGATACTTAAACCCCGGCAACTCTATACAGTGTAACGCATGCTCCCCGTATTTATCCAGGCATGCTTTACGGCAGACTGGGCAGGTTTCATCATTCGGGAACATGGGGATCATCAGACGGCACTTAAGGATTGACCGGTACTCCACCACTGACATACGTTGACCCAGACCTTCAATAGGAATAACAGTTAAGAAATCCTGAGCGTGAGGCCTCTGTAGGCATTCAATGACGGCTTTCTGGCGGGGGACAAATGGAAGTCTTCTCCCAAACTTTGTGCGATTCGACAACAAAGGGCATTCGCCAAAGTTTTCTATGGCTTTTTGGGGGTGATGTTCTTGTTAGAGAAACCGCCGAGATCAAACTCAGGTAGAGATTCATGCAAGCGTTCCAAGGCGCTGGCATAATCTGGGTCAGTGTTAGCAACTCCACTGTTACGTAAGATGTGGTACTGCAACTCCCAAAATTGAGACCTGGAAACCCCAAAGGCATAGGCAACCTGTCGCAACCCCCGATCCCTGATCCCCGGGAACGGGCAGCCGCGAGCCAGTTTCGGTGGTATCGTGTATTGTCTAATTTGGCAGCGGAATTTTTCATCAGGACCGTAGTTAGGAAATGTTTATCAGAGTAAAACCACCATTTATATATAAATAAATATATTGGGATAAAACCCAAGTTTTTATTACAAGCTGATTTACAGGGATAAATCCCATTTTATTTGAATTAAAACGCCTTCATTATTTATGTAACTTTTATAGCCACTTTTCCAAGCCTTTAGTGCTATCCAACTGGCTTTTAATTGGCTTTCACATTGGGTTACCTGAAACGCGTTTTAAAAACATTTGTCAGTGGGAAATACTGGTGAGTGAATCCCAGTTTAATCAAGAAACATTAATTTAATTTAAACAGTATTGAGAGCGATTACAATGTTTATATCTACACAATTACTCCATTTAGTACTGTCAATCCTGACTTGTGGGTCATATTACACATTGGCTAACTCATTGTCCAATGATAACGTATTGTCATCCCGACTTACTACACACAGTGTAGTAAATTTTGTATACAAAACCCCAACATACCGGCAGTAATTGAAGAATTACAAAGACTCAATCACCGATTAATCGCATTGTAAAACGTTTAAGGTTTTGTAAAATAGTTACTAAAAGATTTACAAAAAGAGGATAAACTCACATTGCTGTCTTAGGTTTTTCGTAAGGGTTTCCTGGTGACAATCTAAAATTTACACAAATGCACACATGTTAGTATAATAACCCATTTTAACATTAGCAATACCTTCCCCGAGACGACATTCCAATGACTACGTCGGGCAGAACCATGACAGCCATTACGGAACCCTAGATCAATCGGGCAGCGTATCTAATACGTATCCAGGGGTTATAATACTTACAACGGAGCAGAACCTCGCTATTTAGGGGGGTATAATACCCGCGTATTATGCCTACTATTCAGAAATTGGGATTTAGAAACGAAAATGGGACGAGCAGACTGAAGATCCGAGGCCATCTATTTATAGTTGTCGAATCTGGTCTTCACGCGGCCCACGTAAGGGTAGACCAAGGTCTACGCGGCCCGCGTTGACCTCCGGTCAATGCATAGCTCGTCCGGATCACCAACTAGGCTTGACACGATGATGACACGTGTCATCACCGGGCTGCGCCACTATCTCGATCTTACGCGGCCCGCATTAACTTAACGGGGGTCTTACGCGGCCCGCTTGAACTTAAGAAAATCAAAGGAATCCGGTTTTAACCCTTATACCGCCCGTGTAAGGGTTGGGGTGGGTCTACGCGGCCCGCCTCAGCCCAGAATTTCAATTTTTATTTATTTTAAATAATATTTAATGTATTTGGGGCTCGTTTTCATGTATGGGGTGTATTTTTGGACATATTGGAATATTTTAAAAATATTAGGGATCTCGGAAAATAATTCGGGGTGTTAGTTTCTTTGAGGGTTGTTACACAGCCACATCTTGGGCCGAGAGAATGCCCAACCCACCAAGCCACATCGGCAAGATCGCGATCCGCCACTGGATTTCACCAAAAAAAGGCCCCCCACTTACGGCAATGTCTTATATTGCCTCCCGAAGACCTTTATCAAACCATTAAACAACATCATCCACAAAGGGGGGCTGGCAAGTTCGCAAACCAAATAGCAACTTTGCAACCCCATACAAGATCTAAGCAAGAGGAGTTCACTTTGAGGATCCCGCAACAACAAGGGAAGACAAAGTAGAAGTTTGACTTAAGAGCGTATGAGACGTTTAACAAGGGTAGAATAGTAATTCAAGTCTCAATGTAGAAGTTTAATTTAAGAGCTTATGAGACGTATAAGTAATTTTCTTTTATTATACATATAAAATAAAACTTTATTTTTAAAATATTGAAATTTATCATACTTCGGTTCTCAAATTCTACATATAACATTTCCCATTTGTGAAATCACTATAGCCAGGATTTTTTTTTTTCCTTTTTCTCTTTGCTTTTTTTTTTTTTTTTTTTCTTTTGTTCTTTTTTTTTCTTTTTCTACCCTTAACTTTTAGTACACTTACTTACACCATTTAGCTTTATAAAAATTTTGTAAAATGTTATTTTGAACCCCTCGAGTTATATGTTTTTATTTTTATGTACATTGGTCAAATATAACACATTTACGTTCTTCGATTGGTCTACGTTTTGGCAATACGTTTTCGTACTTATTTTTATGTATGTTTTTAGTTGATCAACGTTTTGTCATTTATAATATGTTTTCACTAAACGGTTCAAATTACTTTACGTTTTAACGTTGCCAACATAAGATACCGATTTTTAACTAAAAAGAAATACGACTTTCTTACGTGCTTTATTGAAGTACATTTCCTTATAAATACAAGTTGGTTTACAGTGTTCTGACGTAATTTTTTTTGGTAACGAATGAGGTGAAATATAATACGTTTTGATGCTTATTTTATGTATGTTTTCAGTTGGTCTACGTTTTAACGTAAGTTTTGCTTGGAAACAAGTCGGGTCAAATATCTGACGGTAAAAATTCGAATTATCAGAAATTTGAAGTTCAACTCTGTTTATTAATAATTTGGGCATGTTTATTAATAATTTAACTAAAAATTTTAAAGTCGTTAAAACTTAAACTATTTATTCAGGGTCGTCCCGTTAGTCTTATCAACCTAGGGTAAGGCTTAGGGCCACCAAAAAACAAAGGCCTCCAATTTTTTTCTTTTCATATATTAGACTTGTTTTTGTCCCATTTAAACAATATTTCTAGGCCCTGAATTTAGGATTTTACTCCAGCAGTCCACACTACACTGTCCGTGGACGCATCATTCCATAACGATAAGTCTAAATTGTCTAGTTACATCAACTAGTGGGGTATCTCGCGCTTCGCAGAGGACTTTAGATCGATATCGGTTCGGTTAGTTACGATACCGGGACTCGGTATAGCAACCAAAAGAGATACAAATAACCACCGGCATCGGTACCAATATTGTCCAGACACCATTGATTCGTTTCGGCACGGTACTCAGCCCAAATGAATATCGACACATGCTTTACATCGATTAAAACTTTAATTTACTTTGAAGTAGCCATATACTTGAATTAGGAACTTCCAGTAATACCAATAATGGTAGCGATTGTTGTTTGGCCAGAATTGCTTAAGTTCGTAGCAACTGTACAAAAAGATTACTCTCTTTTGAATAGAACTCCATTTTCAATGATTCTATTTACCTATTTAAAGAAAATAGAAACAATAGAAAACGCTATTGTATGCAAATTAATATAATAAATAATAACGTAGGAATATAAAAAATAATTAATGTATTTCTATTTTCTTTAATATAATAGGGATATTTGACAAATACAAATAAATAGATAAAATATGTATTTTATAACTATCATCCATGCATCAACAACATCATATATGAATCCCACATGGTTTGATTTGATTGTGTTTTTGAGTCATCTACAAGTCAATTTATCTTCTACTATAGCTAACAACTTGTTCAATTATATATATAATAATATGTTTAAAGAGTTAGTTATGTTTTTCGTCCCCGTGGTTTGTCAAAAATCACTATTTCAGTCCATTAGTTTAAAAATTGCGAAAACAGTCCCAGTGGTTTCATTTTCGCAACTATTACAGTCCACCTCCGTTAACCCCATCCAATCTGTCGTTATGTCTTTAGTGAAATGCCTAAAATGCCCTTGTTACTTTAAAAAAACATTTATATAATTAACTATACTTTAGGACTATTTAGGTAAAATCCAATAATAAAACATACTCCCTGTGAAGAATGTTTCCACCATTACCACCCATCCATTCCTCCCTTAACCACCAACACTCCACCACCATATACCAGAACCACATCCCCCACTGCAACCTTCCATCGTACCAGCTATCTCCCACCGTCGATTCACCACCATTCCACCCGCTTCTCACCATCAACCATCCCCTTAACCATTATTTCCATCGATTTACCCAAACCAAATCCCTAACCCTATCTCATTGTCGTCGCACCCCTAACTTCCACCACCATCCTCCACCGTAGTCACACCCTCCCTCGACGACCATCACCCATTGAATCACCGCCAATTTCAGCTTTATTATTTAAGGTTTGTAATTGGATCTTCATATACGTCTTCTGCATGATCCCCTTCCACTCACCCTTAAGATCTGCGACTGCAACCAACTACGCTATCATCTCAACTCCCATAGACGCACACCACTTACTAATCGATTTGCAAGTGGATTTGATGTTCTCGAGAGCAAGAGAGAGAAAGATGAATCTGGTGTTGAGAAGCAATCTTTTGTAGTTATGCCTTCGCCGGAGAATGAAGTCCGCTGTAGTTTTGTCGGAGGTAGTTCAAGTGTTGGTTGGGTTTGATAAAGATGAAGAAAGATGAAAAATGTGTGATTTTTGTAGTGATTTTAACACAAGGGCATTTTAGGCATTTCACTAAAAACATAACGATAAATTGGATGGGGTTAACGGAGGTGGATTGTAATAGTGCCGAAAGTGAAACCACAGGGACTGTTTTCGCAATTTTTAAACTGATGAGCTGAAATAGTGATTTTTGACAAATCACAGGGACGAAAACGTAATTAACTCTATGTTTAAATTAATTACATTAGTGCCCCTATAGTACAATTGTACATCAAGTTGTACCAATATATCACATTAATGAATTGTGCAATGATAATGGTACATTAGAACTATTATAACTTATTGTGGTATTTGAAACGTCTTCCTAGTTATATTATGAATCTTTTAGATAAACCTTTTAACGAATTAGAAGACCTAGTATACTGCGGTGTGTGATTTGATCGAAATTCTGATTTTATAGATTCGAAATGAGAAACTGTCATCCCATTTAATCCAATTGGGATGCCCTTACCTGACATGTTTCTTGGTAGGAGTAACATGAAGCTCAAAATTAGGGATGTATTCAAGACGCTCCCCAAAATAAGACTATCTTCAATGGGTCCTTGGAGATCAAATCCTTGGAGGCCCTTTGATGCTCTTACCATTGGAGCTCTACCAATCTTAGAAGCCCTTAGGTGAGATGTCCTTGCATAAGGACATGAGTTTGCCTCAGTAGTTTATGTGATGTGGTGGGCCCAAAGTAGAAAAAGAAAAATTTTATTCAAATATTGTGTGTAATGGGTAGGTGATGAGGTGGAAATTAAGGATGGTAAGGATATTTGTAGGGTTAGAAATGAAATTGAGATTTTTAATGATTTGTAAGGATGTTATGTGGCAGATGACGTGACAGCTAAGGACGCCTAAGGACACACGTATCATTCGAGATAGTCTAAATACTCTCACTAATACACACTTCACATCATGAAATGAACTCGTGTTTATAATAAGCTATACAAAATCCTTTTTGACTTTATACCATTGCACCGTTTTCCAAATATAGGAGCTCATAGGTCTTATCCCGTTATATGCTTATCT
>JARYGA010017823.1:0-49024 GCA_030545235.1 Helianthus tuberosus | reverse complement strand
TTGTTGAGCACCTGCACATTCAAACTACTTGATTACTTGAACAATTTAGCCCAGGTCTGTTGGACCTTAGGCATTTCAACACAATATGTATCATGCAGTTTCGGAAAATCTTTATCATCAAAGACTTTTTCAACTTTAACTTCAACTTTCTCATATTTTACCGAAGTAATTTGTTTCTTAACACTCCATGTTTGACCTTTCGGAGTACCTCTTTTGTAAAAATGTGATTCTTTTTGAACATTTTGTTTTTGAACAACTTTTGGTTTCCAAAACTCTTTGGGTTTTGTCATATCAACAGTTGTTTTCCAACTTTGAGTTGTTCTTAATTTAGGTGTGTGAAAAATCTGTGTTTGTCTAGAATCAGACCTAGTCTGTTTTGGTTTCCACGTTTGATTTGAAGCAAACTTGTTTGTGTTGTACCTCCAAGTTTGTTTTGAATCAAATTTGGCTGACCTTTGTTTCACACCCTCAGATTTTTGTTTCTCAAAATTTTCAGGATTCTTTTTGTCAACATCCACAGGTTTCAGATTCGGACACTTTCGTGCAAGATGTCCAATTTGATCACACTTGAAACATGTTCTCTTGGGCACATCTTTGACCTGTGGTTGTTGCTTTTTCTTTTGAGCACAAAACTCTTCAATAGACTGTTGTCTAAATTTGAGTTTTTCCTCTTCTTCAAAACTTTTTCCTTGAACAAAACTCATTTTTGCCTGAGAATTTGGCACTTCATTTTTCTTCCAATTTTGTTTCCTTTTATAACCCAACCCCGCCTTCATGTTTTTCTTTTTGAAACCAGATTTGTTATAAAAAGTTTTGTGACCTTTACCAGCAAACTTTGAAATTTCCGATTTTTCAATCTCAACCATTTTGAAAACTTTATCAACCTTTTCTGAAATCACATTCTGAATCGGGAATACAACATCTAAGAATAATTTGTCTGATCCAATCATGGAGTAAACCAATCCTTTTGAATCATCATTCAAATTTTTCTCGGATTTTGTCTGTTTGAGATAACCATCATGAAAATTTCCCTCATTTTCATCATGTGATTCAGACTTACCTTTGTTTGACTCATCTTTCAGAACGCTTTCAACAACCTTACTTACCACCTCTGAATCATTAGCTTCATCAGATTTTGAGTAAGTCACATCGATACTTTCAGGTAATTGGTCAACAATATTCAGACCTTTTACCACCTTTTCCTCATCATAAAAAGTATAATTGTTTCTCAATGGTGGTGGTACCTGATGAAATTCTGAACCAATACCTTTTTTGTTCTTGTCAGTATCTTTGTCATCTGGTGTGATGTTGAAAATGCGTTCGAGAATGTACGAAGAGTTATGATAACTTTGAAGTTTGGTAACAATCTTTTCTTTTTCAGCCAGAATTTGTTTAAGATTAGCAATTTCATCAACACACTTGTTTAATTCAAGTTGCTTTTCTTTAAACTTTCTCTCATACATTTCTTTAGTGACTAAAGTTTTAGACAATCTTTGATCAAAATATTTGACTTGGCTCTTCAAAGTATCATAAGCCTCTTGTATTCTCTGACTCGACCACTTTAAAACATCATACTCTTTTTGAAAATCTTGAAACTTATTTTCTTTTTCAACACAACCAACACATTTTGATGTACACATTTGTTTATACACATCATTTTCTTTTTCAAGATCTTGACACTTCTGTGTCAATTTTTTAACTTTTAGTTTCAAAATTTCTTCTTTTTCAATCATTTCTTTACATTTTATTTTGAAAATATTTTCAAGTTTGCTTGTTTCAATATCTTTTGTTTTGATTGTTTCATCTTTTTCAATACAGGCTTTGCACATTTCTATGCAATTCCTGCATTTGTTCTCATTTTTATCAACAATTTCAACACTCGATAGATCAGAAGATTCATTTACCTCTGTCTCTTTAAGCACCGGTTCTTTTGTCTGATCTTCCTCTTTGTTCTCTTCTTTTTCTTCTTTCTGTTCTTCTTCAATCTTCTACTCTTTCTCAGCAGCAAGCTTTGCAATACTCTTTACTTCCTCTACCATCTTTTTCAACTCTTCTTCTTTTCTCTTCTTCATTTCAACCACCTTTGGTAGACTCGCTTCGCAAACTTCTTTGATTTTGTTCACCAAATCTGGCAAATATTCTTTTTCAGATAACCTTCTTGTGTTGAAAGTAGCCTGTCTTGGAAGCAAATTTGTTACAGCTTCAAAATCCACCTTTGATGGGTCAACAACTGGATTACCCCGTGGATCCATGTAACATTCCAAATCATCATTCCATCTTTTGGCTCTCTGGGCTTCTTTGAATGATTTTCTGAATTTTTCAATTTCCCGTCTCGGGTAATCTATTTTGCACCATCTATCAGGATCAACCTCAGCTACAAATACATATCCAACTGCATCTTCTTCAGGTAGAACTTGACTCCAGTCATAACCTTCATCGTCATGAATAACTGCCAAAGCTCTTGATTTTTCTTCAGGCTACTTCAATCTGGGAGGTTCAGATTTGTTCTGATGATAGATTGCTTTCTTATAGTAATCTTCCTTGAACGGATTAGCAGTATCATCAGCATAAGCATTTCTGCACTCACGTTTAAAATGACCTTTATGTTTGCATTTAAAGCATGTCACTTTGGATTTGTCAAAGCCTAACTTGGTAGAAGGTCCACCAATAGACTGCCTTCCGGTAATTTCCATAAAACGTTGTGCCCTCCTTACTGCACTAGCCATACACCATCGTATATCGATCAATTCCATCTCCTCAGGATCTATTTGATCATAGTCTTCCTTCGTCAGATTGGTGTTGCCTATCTTGCCTGCCACAAGGCTCTCATACGATTCAAGCATAGATGCAAAGAAGACCATCTGTTGCTTTGCAGACTCCTCATTGAAATTTTGAGTATTCTTCAAATCTACTGCAATGTTGCATTGGAATACATTCTTTGATGCAGATTGGCTCGATGTTGTTGAAAAAGATCCACTTTGAAAACCACTGTGAGGACTTTCATTGTTCACAGAGTTTGAACTTTCTGCAGAAAACGCTGTTCTTGGAGACCCAGCCTGTGGTAAATTTCCTCTGTAGTACAACTCCACATTCTGCTGATAAGCTGGATTATTGATTTTAGACTTCTTGATTTCCAGCTCATGGGTTACCAATCTCTCAATGAGCAAATCCACGGTTAAATCTTCAGGCTTGATTGTGTTTTTCAACATTAAAGCATAATATTGCCAATCCATCTCATCTGGCAATGAATCAAACAATTTATCCACCAGCTCCTCTTGAGTGTATGTGATTTTGTGTCTGGCCAGCTCCATCTTCAGATATCCAAATCTCTCAATCATTTTACAAACCGGTTCATTTTTCATACAACTAAAAAGATCAAACTCTTTACGCAACAATTTCTTTTTGTTTTTCACAATCTCATTACTTCCTACACACTTTCTCTCTAACGCTTCCCATAAACTCTTCGACGTTTTCTCTTGCTCAAGTAGTGAAATGATATCTTCTCTCACTGATTGTTTTATCAATGTAATCATTTTTTATTCAGCCACAACATTTTTTATATCTATTTCTGTGAACTCTTTTTCATCTATTAACTCTCCTCCTTCTTTCACTGGTTCTGTATATCCATTTTTCAATTTTAACCAACTTTCAAGAGCGAATGCTTTTACCCAACTCTCAAATCGATTTTTCCACCAGTTATAATCTTCAATCTTCATTAGCTTCGGTGGTTTCTGTTGACTTCCATACATATTCTCATACTTCAAATTCTCTGAAATCTCCTTTGAATATTCTCTCATATCAGATCTTCTTTCTGTCGATTCTGAAGTGAACGCATTGTAGAATGTGTTGTAAAATTCTTCACCGCTGCTCGACATCTTCAAACAGTTTCTTGAGATTCACAATTTGAATATCTTTAATCACCTGAAATATTCAACAAATACTTAGAAAGTTCTTTAAAAAAAATGACAGATTCAAACGGAATCTGTTCAAGCAGAATTGTTCAAACGGTATTATGTCTTTCAAACAAAATGGCTCTCCTCAAACGAAAACTGTTGTTTCATTTGAGACAATACTAATCAAGTTTCAAACGAACCACTTTCAAACGGAACACTTTCAAACGGACCACTTTCAAACTGACCACTTTCAAACGGAACACTTTCAAACGAACAGTTTCAAACGAACAGTTTCAAACGAAACACTTTTAAGTGTGTTTTCAAACGATACAACCAAGTATTTTCAAACGAGATGGCCTTTTTCAAACGAGATGGTGATGTTCAAACGGAAATATCACCAATTTCAAACGAAGTGTCAGTTTCAAACGGAAACCAGGCTTCGTTCATATGGATGATGTCAGCATTTTACGAACAGTTTCAAACGGATTAGATGTTTTCGATCAGTTTTAAGTCGAATTTTGGTCTCAAATTTTAAAGGATTAGTTAACACAGTATTACGTTTGATATGTGAGAGTTTTAGACCATTTTAACCGTGACAACTAGTTCAAATCAGAAAAGAAAGATAGAAGTGAGAAAATCCGGGAAAATCTGATAAAATCAAGCTGCAATGGTATGAACTCCTCGTCCTGAGCTCTGATACCACTTGTTGGATCGGTTCCGTGACCCTAAACAGTCAGTAAAGGTAGTTCATCATCATTTACTAAGGCGGAATCAAAGTAAACGACTTCACACAGCTTGTTTCCTTTCTAATCTTTCTTTTTTACTGATTTGTAGAGCTTTTACAATGAATTCTGATGAAAATTTGGCAGCACCTCAGCTCACACACAATCAGATCCGTTTCAAATGAAACTAGCACAACCTTATTTATAGATGTAGGTGATCCGTTTGAGGGTGACACAGCCATGTTCAAACGGACAACCATGTTCAAACGGACAGCCATGTTCAAACGGACAGCCATGTTCAAACGGACTTACTTCCTAAAACTTAATCAAACCCTAATTCAATCCCTGTTGTGCACTCATTCAACCTATCTAGACATAAGACTCGATTAAGACGTAGTCAGCAGACATTCAGTGTACCAAGATTGAGGCTCAATGTAAAGACCATCTTCAACTCCCTTCTTCTTCCACTGCTTGATTTTCTCCCCCTTTTTGGCATTATCTGGTGGGGGGTTATCAATAAAGAAAACAGTGGGAAGAGCAGTGCCAATGGTGTTCAGTATGTGGGCCTTTATAGCCTTGATGTCAGCTTGAGTATCTTTAAACCTTGACTCCATCATGTTTCTCAGCTTTTGTACATGTATATCATGCTGCTGATCAGCCAATTGTCTTTGTTGTTGGAGCAGTGGTTGAAATAGGTTCCATAACTCATTTGCAGCATGTGCAGGTGCTTGAGCTGGAGCAGCAGTTGGTGGTACCGTTTGAACTTTCAACAACTGTTGCAGCATATCTTTTAGTTCTGCAACAGTACTATCCAGTTTGTTAATTCTGTCCGTCAATTATCGGTACATTAAACCATCACCCAATTTAATGGGATCATCTGATTTCCCACTAACAGTGGTTGTAACAGTGGTTGACTCAGGGAATGTATTCCAAAAGTCATCCACTGATGCCCCTTTGTATTGGTACTGGGGACTTCTTTCTTCAAATTGAGAAACCCTTTTTAGTGAACCAGGTGAAAACTGGATACACAAGTGTTTTTAGAGAAGAAATTACCTCCAAGGAACTCTTATTGATGTAACCATTGTCCAAATGCAAACCAGTGGGTTCAACACTTGTAGTGGCTGCTTCACTTGGACTACCACCAAGAGTTACTTGTAACTCAAGGGGTGTAACCTCCTCAGGTCTTGTTGGTGGGTTAGCAATGATTGATACATCAGAACCAGTCACTTGTTGAGGTATGTTCTCATTGACAGGTGATTGAGAAGGACTGGTTTGTGCCTGGTTCAAATCAAGAGCATCCAACAATATTTTTGTTTGTGGGGGAATTATGGAGGTGAGGTTGGGTGTAGAAAGAGAATTGGCCCCGGGCATTGGGCTGTGGATGATGGAAGCAAGTGATTCCAGAGCATCATATTGTGGTGTCCCTATATGTACAACATGTTCTTTTTGAGAAGAAGCAAGAGGAGGTTCAGGTATGGGTTGAGATATTTCTACCATCTGCTGTGAGGAAGTAGCAGCAGTGGTTTCTTGTGACTTTTGTGTTGTCACTGGCAGTTGCTCTGGTATCTCATCCTCCAGAGTTGCCTTTGATTTGGGTTTGGGGGCTTTTGAGTTTTCTTTTGACGTGGCTTTTTGGTGATTTTAGGTGTGAGTTTCAAAGCAGTTGTTTTGCTGATATGATCACCTAGAGAAGTAGGCTCAGCAGCAGATACTTGAGGAGCAGTGGTGGCTGCTAAATTCTGCTCATGGACCTCTGCCTGTGTTTTGCAAGGTGTTGACATTCTTGTGAAAGTTTCAGCAGTTAAGCTGTTTATTTGAAAAGAGTCACCTTGTTTTATGACATGAGCATCATCCTTACCAAATTTCTTTTGAAAGTAATAACTTAGAAATCTTGGAAAAAGTAAGAATGGCTTTTTATCAACATTTTTAACCAAATCATTAAAGATTTCCTGGGAGTAATTGAAATTTTCATCTTGGAGAATAGCATATCCCAGGTTTTGAATCTTTAATGGTATTTCATTAAAAGCAGTTGTTTTGTTTGAAACACACATTAACAGGGTATGGAACAAAAATCTTGTTGCAGGTGGAAAATTACCTTTTTGTAAGGTGTCCTTTTTATTGTATCTACATACCCCCTTTCAAGAAAATCAGTTTTTAACTCGTTTTTGGGAAAATAAGTTTTACCTTGCTGATCATTGAGTTCAAAAACTTCAGAGATGGATTGTGGTGTGATTTTGACTGCTTTACCCATTAGAGAAGCGTGAATGGCTATGATGTCTTCTCCTTGTTTTTTCAAGAGTAACATTTTTCCAAAACTCTCTCTGGGTTTTCAGGTAAATTGGAGCATCTGCTGTTAACAAAGTTTTATACTTCGATGCAGATATAGTGTTAATGATGGAATCGAAGGTATCGATGGTGCCAGGTTTTGTAAGGAGACCCAGATGATTGTGAGGAGATTTGTATGGTATTTCGATAGGTGTGGGAGCCATTTGAGTGGCCTTTTTAGGAGATGATTTTGAAGTGGATTTCACAGATGACTTTGATTTTGTCATTTTGAAGAAGAAGATCGATGAAGGATTTGAAGGATTTGAGAGAAGGAGATGGAAACTGCTTTGAGAAATGAATTTTTGTGAATTCGATTGGACAGTAAAACCCTGTTTGGGGTTTTGAAGAGGGTTTTATAAAGGAAAAAGTGAATGCTGACGTGGCAGCGGTTACAAAAGGTCTGACCACTATGTACTGTCCACGTGCCAACCCCTGATGAAATGAAGGACAAGTGTTTTTATGAAAACCACTGATGGAATAAGATTAGTGGTTGTAATGGTAACAAATGAAGGCAGTGGGTGATTTTTACTATCAGTGGATAGCATATCAGTGGATAAAAACACTGATTTTGAACAACAGTGCTTATCAAGGAAATGTGAGAGCAGGGGTTGACTTTCAGCAGTGGACAGACTTTTAAGTAGAACAGACTTTTGAACAAAGCAGTGGTTATGACAGACTTTTAAGGATTTAATGAAAAATTCATTTTTAGCTATTTTTAAGGATGGATTTTTGATTTTCTGAAAACATTTTAATTCTATTATTCATAGAAAAACAGGATTTTGCCTGTTATTCCATGTTTAGCATGCCAATCCTAGAGATCAAGCTTTCAAAGGTGGATGTGTCTAATGCTTTGGTTAGCACATCCACCAGCTGATCTTTAGTTGGAACATGGTGCAGAGAAATCAAACTTTTTTCATAGCAATCCCTCACAAAGTGATGTCTGATGTCAATGTGCTTGGTGGTTGAATGGGAAACTGGATTTTTGATGATATTTTCTGCTGCCTGGCTATCCAACATGAGTGGTGTCTTTAAGGCAGTGATACCAAAATCCAGCAGCTGATTTTGAAGCCAAAGCAGTTGGGCTGTACAGCTTGCAGCAGCTATATACTCTGCCTCAGCAGTGGATGTGGAAACAGCTGCTTGCTTTTTGCTTTGCCAAGAAACTAAGCAATTGCCTAGGAATTGGCACCCTCCTGAAGTGGACTTCCTTGTCTTGTCACATCCAGCAAAGTCACTATCTGAGAAACCTAAAAGCTCAATTTTACCATCAGCTGGATACCAGATACCAAGTGTGGGAGCACCTTTGAGGTATCTGAATATCCTTTTTACAGCAATAAGGTTTGACTTTCTAGGGCCTGATTGGGATCTTGCACAAACACATGTTGCAAACATGATGTCTGTCCTAGAGGCAGTTAGGTACAGTAAAGACCCAATCATGCTTCTGTATAAAGTTTGATCAACCAACTCATCCTTCTCATCAGACATGACTATTTTATTGGTTGCAATGGTTGTACTGCATGGCTTACAATCATCCATCTCAAATTTCTTCAACAGTTCTTTGGCATATTTTCTTTGATGGATAAAAGTGCCATTTTGCAGTTGCCTTACTTGGAGACCAAGAAAGCACTAGAGTTCACCCATTGCACTCATTTCAAACTCAGTTGTCATCAGTTGCCTAAACTCTTCACACATTTTATTACATGTGCTTCCAAAGATGATGTCATCCACATAAATCTGGACAATCATCAAATCCTTTCCTCTCCATTTTAAAAACAATGTTTTATCTATTTTACCTCTTGTGAAACCAATGGATAGTAGGAAAGTGGAAAGAGTTTCATACCAGGCCCTTGGTGCTTGTTTCAGGCCATACAAAGCTTTATTTAGCTTGTAGACATGATTTGGATTAAATGGATCCTCAAAGCCTGGAGGTTGACAAACATAAACTCTTCTTGAATCTTACCATAGAGGAATGCACATTTAATGTCCATTTGATACACCTTGATTTTGTGGTTGACAGCAAAGGCCAGAAATAATCTGATAGCTTCAAGTCTTGCTACAGGGGCAAATGTTTCATCATAGTCAATGCCCTCTTCTTGTCTGAACCCTTGAACCACAAGCCTAGCTTTATTCTTGACAACAATACCCCTTTCATCAGTTTTATTTTTGAAGGCCCATTTTGTGCCAATAGGACTTACACCCTCTGGCAATGGTACAAGCTCCTAAACTTGTTGTCTTCTAAATTGTAGGAGCTCCTCTTGCATGGCTTCTACCCAGCTGTTGTCTTTCAGTGTCTCTTGGTACTTGACTGGCTGATGGAGAGATAGGAAACCAGCAAAAAGACAAATGTTTTGGGATTGACTTCTTGTGAGCACCCCTTCATTGATGTTGCCAATGATTTGGTCAGGTGGATGAGATTTCAAGAAGATAAGATCTCCTTGGTATGGAACAATGGCATTTAATGGTGAAGGCTACAGATGTGAATCATCTGAGCTAACCACTGTTGGTGACTTTGATGATTCAGTAGTGGCTTCAAATAGAGGTGGAGGAATAGGTGGAACTGTTGTGAAAACATGCTGAATTCTGTCCACTGATGGAGGACTATCAACAGTGTTTGATGACGTGGAAGCAGGGGTTAAAGGGCTACTTTGATCAACAACTGTTGTGGTAGCAGTGGTTGAGCTTTGACAGCTGCTTTGAACATCTGCTGCTCTTCCCATTGAGACAGACCTTTGTTGAGGAATAATGATTTCATACCCACAGTCTGATGATGAATCTTTTGATGGACCTGCACTGTTAGTCTTGACAGCAGTATTTTTAAAAGTAAATTTATCAAGATCAAACAATTCTGCAGGATTTGCTTGGATTTTCATTGATGAAAGTTCATTGAACTTTACATTCAAAGTCTCCTCCACTATTTTGGTCCTTGTGTTAAACACTTTGTAGGCCTTAGCAGTGGTTGAGTATCCCAGATGATAACCACAATCAATTTTGGCTGCAAACTTTGAGATAGAATCTTTTAAGTTTAAAATGAAGCACGGGCAGCCAAAAACCTTGAAATATGAAATCAATGGCTTTATTTTATACAGCAATTCATGGGCAGTCTTTTGATGCCTGGGGTTGATTAAAACTCTGTTTTGGACATAGCAAGCAGTGTTTACTGCCTCTGCCCAAAAAAGTTAATGGCAAACCTGAATCAGCAAGCATGGTCCTGGCAGCCTCAATCAAGGTCCTGTTCTTTCTTTCAACAACCCCATTTTGTTCTGGTGTTCTTGAAATGCTGTATTGCCTCACAATTCCTTTTGACACACAGAAATCAACTAACTCCTTGTTCCTGAACTCTGTGCCATTATCACTTCTGAAGATTTTTACTGGAAGGTCAAACTGCTTTTCAACCTGTTTCACAAAGTCTTGCAAAATGCATGCAGTCTCATCTTTTGAGTGTAAAAATTAAGTCCATGTAAACCTAGAAAAGTCATCAACAATAACCAAACAATATCTCTTTTTCTTAAGACTCATGACTTTAACTGGGCCAAACAAATCCATATGAAGCATTTGCAAACATTTGGTTGTTTTGGACTCATCAATTGATTTGTATGAGCTTTTATGTTGTTTTCCTTTTAGGCAGGAAACACATTGCTCAGGACAGGTGAACAGTTTTTGAGGTAAACCTCTTATTAACCCCTGTTTTGAAATGGCAGTGATTGTCTTGAGATTTGTGTTCCCCAATCTCCTGTGCCATAATTCTGTCTCTTTGTTTGATGCAGCTAAGAACAGATAGGCATCAGTCCTGGGGCTCTCTTTTGACATATCAACCACATAAACATTGCCACTTCTTTGAGCAACAAGTTTAGTTTTTCCAGTTTTTATTATTGCTTCAATCTTTTCAACCATTTCTGGTCCAACAATCCTACTACAATCCTTTGTGAAGAATGAGCCATAGCCCTTATCACTCATTTGTGAAACACTCAGGAGGTTGAATTTTAGATTGTCTATCAGATTGACATTTTCAAATTTTACATTACCAGATTGTACTGTACCAGACCCCAGAACTTTCCCTTTACTATTATTACCAAAGGATATATCACCCCCTCCATGGATTTTGAAATCTTTGAGTAGGGCTTTACATCCTGTCATGTGCCTGGAGCCTCCACTATCTACATACCAAAGGCTATCTAAGCATGCAGAAGCTCCCTGCACATGAAGTAAAAGGATTAGTTCATTAGGGTCTCCAAAGCCAATAAGGCTTTGGATGGGGTCTCAACAGTGTCTGGGATGAGTTCAGATGAATGGACAGTGGTTAGGTCAGGGGTTTAGACAGTTTTGGGACTGTTTTTCTCTAACCACTGTTGGGGTTCTTGCCCAATGATCTGCTGATAACCAAAATGATACATGTTCACTCTTGGTTTAGAAGGCCTTTTGTAGGCCTCATAAACATGTAGGATCCTTTGGTAAGATGGTTGTCCCTTGCCTCTTCTGTATTGATTGGCAGGGGGTGCATCAGTCACTTGAACATCTCTTTGGACAGATGTTTGGTTCAAATGTTCTGTAACAGCTGTTTGGACTGGCACAAACAGTGGTTGGTTCTTGGTGAACTTGACAGATAATGTTGATGAACTTAAGGATGTTTTTGCAGTGTACTCATTCTTTTTTACATCAAAGTTTTTGAGATACATACATTCTTGAGTTTTATGGTTTGTTTTACCATAAATGGTGCAGCTCTCAGCAGGTACAATAACACTTGTTTTGTTTAGATCATATGCTTTTAGATGAAAACAGTCTTTTGTTAGATGATTCTTCTTTTCACAAAAATCACAAAACAGATTTTTGATCTTTTCTCTTTTCTTCCTTTTTTCAGACTCCTTAGCAACAGAGTTTTGAACCCCTGTTGGGATGTCTTTGATAGGAATAACCTTTGCTTTTGGAGCTGTGACACCATTAGTGGTTGTGAAATCCATGGGCTTGAAATTTTCAAGAATGTCACACTGATCAGACCATGTGGGTTTAAATTGGTATTTCTCAATTTCCTCAAAGGTTGAGGACCCCACAGATCTTTCCAGAGTGATTTTGTTACCAAGTTTGTCAGTTATCTTAACTTCTTGGCCATTCATGTTTGTTGGTGTTATTTCAACTGAACCAGCTTGTTTAGCAGCAATGTTTTCAATTTCATCATATTTTCTATAGCCTATGCCAAATTTTACATTGCTTTCAAGATGTTTTTCTAACATGACTTCATAACCTTTGCAAGATTCCACCCATCTTTCACAAGTGATTTGGGTGGATTCCAACTCCTTTTTGCAAGCTTGATATTTTTCTACCATAGTTTGAAGTTGGTTCTTGGTTATGTTTTGCTCTTCTTTTAAGCTGCAAATTTCTTTGTCTTTTTCAGCCAATTTGTTTTTAAGTTCTTTTAAAGACTTTTCAAATTTGACCTCATCATTCAACACTCTATCCCTAAGGTTTTCATTCACCTCTTTAATGTTAGCAAATGCTATAATGCACTTGTCTGAACACAGATTTTCAAGAACCTGAGATGATACCTTAGCTGCAGCCATCATGGCACAGTCACATTGATGATCATTTTCTTCATCAGCTCTCTCTTCTTTCTCACCTTCTTTCTTCTCTTCCTTTTCTTCTTCTTTGGACCAGGGATCAACCAATGGTTCAATCAGGGTTTCTGAATTTTCTCCTAGCAGTAGTTCACCAGCAACAGCAGTAACCACTGCCTCAGCAACTTCATCCACTGTTTCAGCTCTTGTTTGCCCCTTTTCAGCATCCAGCTCTTCTGGTATTGACTCTAATGCCATAAGACAAAATTCATCATTAGAAGCATCATTAGTAGCATAGAGTGCAAAATTTTCATCCCCTAGCTCTTCAGGTAAGCTGCTCCAATCAACAAAGCCTTGAGTGAAAAAGCTTTGCTGATCTGGTTGAACCACTGCTGGTGGTGCAGCTTGTTGTGGTGCAACTGGTTGCACTTGAACCTGAGGTACAGGAGCCAGAACATACTGAATTTGAGGGACAGTGGTTTGAACATAATGCACAGGAACAGGGTTTGCATAATGAGCAGTATTTACATGGGCAGCAGGAGTATAATGGGAATAGTGCACAGTGCTTTGATTTTGTGGCCTAGGGTTTGAGCTGGGATGAGTAACAATTGGACCAGTGGTTTGACTCCTACATTCCCTAGCAAAGTGTCCTAGCCTATTGCACTTGTAGCACTTGATTTTTGACTTATCCAACCCCACTTTTAAATTCCCATGTAACCCTGAGAATTTTCTCCCTGTCCTTTTGTAAAATTTGCTTGTTCTTACACTAAGCAATGCCAATTGATGCAAAATGTCCATTTCTTCAAGATTAGTTGGATCAAAGTGCTGTAAGTCATTGAGTTCAAAGCACAAGTTATCTGACATCTGGTTTTCATAATTTGCAGTAAAAGCATAATTTGCAGAGTGAGAATCAGAGTTGTTAAAGTTTCCACCAGCAGTTATATCAATAAAATGATCATAACTCTGATCCTTACTACTGCTACCAGATTCTTCCTGACCAAAGAGAGTTGTGCTGCCAAATGAATAATCATCAGCAACTTTACCAGACTCTTGCAACATCTTTTTCTGGTTTAACTCCCTTTCATAGGTCAGGAGTCTACCATGAAGTTGGGTCAGGGTCAAATCTTTGAACTCAGCATAATTTCTAGTTACAAAAGCAATTGTATCCCATTTTTCAGGTAGTGATCTAAGAAACCTGCTATTTTGTGTTGAATTAGGAAATGTAACTTTAACAAGTCTTAGCTCACTAATGAGACAAATAAATCGCTCAAACTGCTGAGTCAATGATTCACCCTTGATGTGACAAAAGGTTTCATACTGCTGATTCAGAATTTCCCTATTATTTTCAATAAATTCTTCCATTCCCCCAAACTGTTCCTTCAGTGCATCCGATAGCTCTTTGGCACTGTTATAATGTAACAGCCCAGCATAAATTTCATTGGGTAACACAGATGCAATGATGCTAAATGCTTTGGCATCGAGT
The DNA here is from genome assembly GCA_030545235.1 of Helianthus tuberosus. Classification (NCBI taxonomy): domain Eukaryota; kingdom Viridiplantae; phylum Streptophyta; class Magnoliopsida; order Asterales; family Asteraceae; genus Helianthus; species Helianthus tuberosus. The sequence continues at coordinate 35,055 of JARYGA010017823.1, read as the reverse complement.
TCGAACTTTTGGAAATCAGTTTCAGTATAATTTTCAGGTTTTTTAGGTTCGAACTTCTTTGTATCCTCAGCACTTGGCACCATGGGAACATGTGGTCCAAATCAACAGATCTCCAACATCCAGTATTCTGTTGAGCAAGGATGTGACCCATCCTTCTATCCCAGATGTTGTATTCATTACGTTTAAGCATGGGTGGTTTGAAAAGTGAGCCGATGTTATTCTTATCATCTTGTGATTGTGACGTCATCCTGGTTGTTTTACAGGCACTGATTAATCAACTTTGATTGTGATTAAACCTTGCTTTGTTTTTCAACAAAGCAAACAACTTATCAGTATCAACGATTGTGAGCTGAACTATTTATGTCAAAATGATTATTAAATCAAATTTGACTGTCCGTGCTTTGATACCAATTGTTAGGATCTGAGTTTGGATTAATTGTGTTTTACGTTTGAATTAAAATGAAAGATGAACAAGTAATGCAGCGGAATGTAAGTGGAAACAAACTTTGCACACAATCAAACAGGAAAATTGCTTTCAACACACATTTTCAACAAAGAACCGAATGATTGAATTTATTTCATCAACGATTACAATTGCGTGCATGTAACAAACTCCCCCTCAGCCTGAGCTCACAGTGATTTGTTCGTACATGAAGAAAGATGGTGAAGAGCTAATAGAACAGTACAGGGTACTGTTCTATTTATAGGCACGGAAAAACCACTGTGGCATCTTTGCTGACGTCACCATGAAAGTGACATCTAACCTCCTAACAAACTCTAACAACTGATCTATACAAACACTGTTATGCTAACAACTGTTATACAATACATTACATAAGTAAAACTAAACTGCTGCTCTATCCTTCCACTGTTGTGACTCCAACAGTACATGATATAAATCAGCATAGCTTGACCCATAGCAGTAGATTGGCCAACAGGCTTTAGGCTTCATCTGTCTTTGACTTGATCAGCAGTTGTAGGTCAGCAGTTGTAACAATCAGTGGCTTGGCGATCAAAAGATGTTGAAACCACTTTCAAGGGGAGAGACTTGTATACATAACATCTGCTTATTCTGGATCCAATGCTCTGATCCGGTTTTGGCTTTAATTATCTGTTCATCTGATAGGGTTCAATCCCAACAATTTCCCACTGACAAAATGTTTTTAAACGCGTTTCAGGTAACAAAATGTGAAAGCCAAATAGAAGCCAGCTGGACAGCACTGAAGGCTTGGAAAAGTGGCAATAAAGTTACCTAAAATAAAATAGATCTTTTTATTAAATAAAAATAGGATTTATTCCTATGAAAATGTGTGTACTGCAAACTTGGGTTTTATCCCATGTGTTTAATATTATGAAAATGTGGTATTTTACTCTGATAAAATATTTCCTAACTACGGTCCTGATGAAAATTCCGCTGCCAAAATTAGACAATACCAGATACCACCGAAACTGGCCGCGGCCGCCCGTTCCTGTATTTGAATAGGGGTACGGGGGTTGCGACATAAGGTGGTATCAGAGCTAAGCCATTGATTCTTCCACAGAAGCGTTCTGCTGACACCAAAATTCAAATTGTTAGGAAATAAATTACAGGAATATGTGCATAATTGTATTTTCTTGTTATGTGTTATTTGACTATTTGTTAGTTTACAGTATGAGCGACCAAGGACCATCTGACGCGTACCGTCAATTGTCTGGTTCGCCTAGAAGCGAAGGTGCCTCTTCTCAGCCTGCCCTCTCAGGGTACTCTGCTGATACGGAAGGAGGAATATTCGTGTTTAAGGCTCAGTCTGAAGAGCCATTCCCTCAGAAAAAGAGAGGATGGTTCAGTCAGGGGCACATGAGCGTAGGAAGCGTATGAAAAAACTACAAGACCAGAGAGCACTAGCAGCAACTAAAAGAGAAACCGATGCCTATGCCCAGGAAATGATTAATAGGGGTATAGCCAACATCCACATCCTAGCAACCACTGCAGCTGACCCTAACCTGGAACAAATGATAGCACCTCAACCACAACCACAACCACCAATTCCTGACCAACCGATGGAGATAGAAAACCCTGAAAATCAAGTAGAAATGCATGATTTTAACCCAGAGGAGATACCTAGGGTACCCGCACCAAACCCCTTAAACCCAAATTATGACCCGTGGTGGGATGACAATAGGGACTATGTGCAACGTTACCCGATACACGAAGACATATCCATGCCGAACCTAGGAGCCTACCTAGGGTTAGATCCTCTAGATCCCTATTACGATAATGATGTATTCATTAGGGAGATTCTAGAGAATCCTTATGTAACAACCCGCACTTTCGTGCGTTGTTACTACTCGCTATACTCGTTATGCCTTGCACCAGAGATTCGGATCATAATGTAACTATATCGCATAAATCGCTAAATCGCAGTATTTTCGCATATTACACATACTTGAATAGTGTTGTGACAGCTCCCACTCGACCAGCACGCTCTTGGACCCTTTTTCTCTCGATTTCTCGCGATTCCTGTAAGATCTAAACCTAAATCTTGTACTTCTATGATCTACACTCGATTCTACACCTTTCTATCTTTTAAAACTCAACTTTTAACCGTGAAATCTACTGATTTGAGGTGTTCAAAGATGATGTCATTAAGAGTTCATATGAACTTCAAAGTGTGACCTCATTTTATCATAAACAACTCAGATCTGAGTGATTTCCACATGTTTTTATAACAATCTCACCTAAAATTTACGTATCTAATCAAGTATTGTGTGATTTCGGGTTAAACATGGAGAAACAGCCAAGAACGGCCAGATCTGATGGAACGGGGTGGTTCCCGGCCGTTGGAATGGGTCGGAACTGATGAAATTTCATCTGTTTAACATGATGTCACACCGTCTCAGTCAAACCACTCGTATTCTTTCCAAAAACCATTAGTTACAGTTGACCAAGACGTTGGAACAAACTGTCCACCAATTTCGATATCGTCCGACCAAACAGACCATCCGACCGGATAACCCCATCCGACTGGATAAGCCCATCCGACCGGATAAGCCCATCCGACCGGATAAGCCCATCCGACCGGATAAGCCCACCCGACCGGATAAGCCCATCTGACCGGATAAGCTCATCCGACCGGATAAGCCCATCCGAACAGGTAAGGCCATCCGACCAGGCCAGGTCATCCGACCAGATTGACACTAGGCTGTTTACTCAACTATTCCCGTTTAACACGCCGTGTGTCGCTTACGATACCACTCGATGTTTAGGCTAACTCAGACGCGCTCTCAACCGATCCAATCAAGTTGTGTTCTCGCTAAATATGCGCTGTGAGTATACTCAAACCCCTTTTTATCGCATTTTGGGTGTCACATATGTTCCTAATTAAATCGAATTTATCAAAACGAATTATTCAATCAAACTATTTATCACTTGCGAATGACTGTTATGCATATTTATACGTGATGCTAGTTACATATGCGTTAGGACTTATACTCGCGAGGTCCCGCCTTAACTAATATAGTACTATAGCACCCGACGGGGTCTAGTTAAGATGAATAGCAATCGCAATCGCAGCTCAAGTGACTTAGCTGGTAGTATCTGTCTTTTTGCATGTATGTTGTGGTATCCCGTTTATGTATTTGGTAATTCGCAACACTTTTAACTATTTTATCGCTACACTATCAAACTTGTATACTCGCCAATACTTTTGTATTGACGTTATTTTAAAGTATGTTGCAGGTTAGATCGCTATCTACATCAAATCAAGCTAGGGAGCCTAGAAACTCGCCTAAAATCTAGGTTGTCGGATTTGTATTGTTTGACAGGACAAGAAATCTATGATAACTTGTGTGATTGTATTATTTGTTAGTATGGGATAACGAATGTAATAAATATTATCGCAATATAGTTGTTATGGATTCTCTTGAGCAAGCTGATTCGCCTAGTGTCGCGCCCCGATGATTCCGCCATCCGTTGTGGTGTGACAGATTGGTATCAGAGCCATAACTATAGGGAATTAGGCAAGACTCGACCTAGTCCGGGTCGATGTCTTAGAAACGACCTAGTCTATAGTCTAAGTACCAACGGGCCGACTCGTGCGAACTTAGTAGGATTGCACGGGCCTACTTGATACTCTCGTTTGAATTCGTTAAAAGCTACTACTTCGCGTGAACACCGCATACTACGATTTCACGCGAAGAGCCTTTCCTAAGGCTAGAATATCATTTAGCCTTTCCTAAGGTCAACACAATACACACATTTTCGAAAATACTCGCATATCGCAACCGAGTGATCCAGTCGAGATCAGGCGTGAAAACCAAGAACTCTTGATGAAATCACTCACTCAGCGCATTTTTCTAGCACGAGAACTTTTCGTTGAGCTAGGAGTGACATCCACATCTCGACGGAAGTCTCCATTTCGAAATCTAGTGGAACTCACGAATTTATTCGAAGAGCATAACAATTAGGAACGAAGTTATTAAGTCAGGGGTGAAACTCGTATCTTAATCAACCGTTCTACTCTCTATAAAATGGTTTTCGAAAAGCTCTCACCAAGGACTCGACCATAACGATGACTCGAGCCACGCGATGACTAGGAGGACGAATGCCATGAGCTGCATCCCAGTGGAAGCACAAGTCTTCTAGGTCAGCGCACGTGCACGAACTTGTTGGGTATAGTTGGGTTACCTTGGGTAGTCGACGCCTAAACACCCGAGGCACTCCGATTATTTTGCTAAGCCTACGACTCGCCGGTTTTACGCTTTAATGAACTAAATTACGCTTTATGTGTTTATTATACGCCTTATCAATTTCTCGATTTATCAATTTTCGCCCCTTGTTTTACAAAACGCACAACTCACACAACCATCGCAATCTAAAACTAAAACCAAATGTTCGCAACAAAACTAATGTCTAATTACTCGCTCTCGCTCTCTCTCTCTGCATCGCGTCCTCGCGCACTCTACACCGACATGTATGGGTATAAGCATAAACTATAACTATTTATATATACAAAACAAATCAAGTTTGTGAGAACTTAGGAATCTCGTGTCTCCTATGTGGCTCCTATGTGAAATCTATTATACTACTCGCTACAAGTTTTGATCGCGCTCAATCGCATCGCAAAACTCAAAATCATTATGATCGAATCTCATTCCAAATTTCTCTCTGTCTAGATGCCTTCCAACGACTCTACCTCGAGACGAACAGCTAGGAGAAGAGCCAAACGAAGCACCGATAAGAGGATTGCCTCGCTTGTGGCCAAGGAAGTGGCCAAAGTCATTCCTCAAATTGTCGCTTAAGTGCACTCTCTCGGCAACTCTCGAACCTCGGAAGACTTCAAGACAGAAGCGTCGCAATCTGCTTTCCTCTACAAACACTTCAAAGCCTGTGACCCGATGGAGTTCATGGGTGAAGGAGGTGTGTCCCAATTACTCCAGTGGTTCGATTCTATCGAAGTTACCCTTCGACAGAGTGGGTGTCCCAATGGGTTTCGTACTACTTGCGCTACCGGAATGTTTCAATCGCGAGCACTCGACTGGTGGACAGGCGAATGTAACAAACGTGGGATCTTCGCAGCTTACGCTCTCTCTTGGGATGAGCTGAAAGAACTCATGAAGAAAGACTACTGCCCTTCCCATGAAGTCCAGAAACTAGAAGACAAATTTTGGAAAATCAAGCAAGTCGAAGATGACAATGCTGGCTACACCGCAAGGTTCAAACAGCTTAGCGTAATCTGCCCAAGTCAAGTCAACACTTTAGAAAAAGCCATTCCGAAGTACATTCGCGGCTTGCCTGAGTGTGTGGGTGATTTTGTCGAAGCTGCAAGACCTGCTACCATCGAAGAAACCTATCGCTTAGTCGCAGAGATCAACGACAAACGAGTCTTGGACGGATTCTTCTCCAAGAATCCATTCAAACAAGCGCATCAAGCAATCATCATCAAACCTTCTGACGATTCTTCCAGCGAATCTACCAACGATTCTTCCGACGATGTCTCCAGCGAATCATCAGACGAATCAGCCGATGACACCGCATCATCTCAAGAAGCTCAGCCCAGCCGCAAACAAAAGACCATGAGCCCAGACTCTTCAACAACTGGGCTGTCGCAACCAGAACCTCTCCGAGCAGCTCCAGTTCACTTGAAACGCGCCTACAACGGAGCCCATCCCCTGTGTTTCACGTGTACGTATCATCACCCGCTAGAAGCTAACGGTCGCTATTGCGTAAATTGCAACTGGTATGGTCATCTTACGCAGCACTGTGGCACAAGACCACAACCTTGAGGAATTTCAGCAACAACCGCAGTCTCCGCAGAAGTACTCCACAGCAACGTTATTTTGCTTCTAATGTTGTTGTAATAATACGACTTTTTCACCGTCAATTCCTTTTATGAATGGAAACTTATCCTAACACTCGACGCATGTGGATTCTATTTTCTCCCTTATACCCACACACAATCTAAATGCTAGCACTACGTACTATATAATGTATTTTACCCCTATGATGCGTTCTTGAGATAAGGTACGATAAACGTGCAAGAATCAAATTAATCACGGGTGCACACGAGATTATTTTGGTTAGTGCACGGAGATCGTAGTGAGTTTCAATAATTCCTTAACGTTCAGGGCATGGTTAAGCGTAGTGGATATGCCGCTGGTACTTCCTATATATAAGCGTCTTGACCATGTCTGACGAAGTGTGACATCTATTCACGGAACGAAGGCGTATGGTTGAAACATGACGGTGCTTCGCCATGCTAACCGGAGTTTTGTGATGAAAGTGCCATGTGGAGTTAGAACGTAGACCTATTATACTATTGTGGTTATTTTCTACACACTAAACTATACATCGCAAGGCGTAACAATCTCAATCACAAACCAAAGCGTGTACTCGCAAGACTTTTCGTAAGTCAACACGCTCACAATCGCATTATTGCTAGAATCTATCTCGCAAATCGCAATCGTATATTATGTGTCTCGCCCTATCGCTTATTGTGTGTTCACAATCTCAAACGCTTATTATGTGGCTCGAAATCGCAATCGCATATTGTGCGTATCTCACAATCTCTACCGCTGGTTATCGCTTGTTGTGTGAATCACTATCGCTTTTAGTGTGTTCTCGCTTAATCGCTTATGTGTGTGTGTCACTTGTTATGCATCGCTTATTACGCGTGTATCGCTCTATCGCTTACCGCTACCGTGTATTGCTTGCTGGGAATCGCGTATCGTGAATCGCTTGACAAGTATCGCACGTTACTCGTCGCTTTTCGCCGTAACGCTTCCCGCACCTATCTCATCGCTTCAATATTTTCATCGCTTATCGCCATCGCTATTTGTGTTTTCTGTGTTATCTGTGTTATGTTAGCACTCACGACCTTACTTCACGAGACGAAACTAATAGGGCTAAGATATGGTGGTGTTTTAGCCGTATCAGCTGACTTTCGTGGAAAAAGGCCATGTGGGCTAGTGTTAGTTTAAAATTATGGTGTTATTAAATCTAATCGAATCGCATGTCTCCATCGCTTGCAACGCATCGACTGTCGCTTATCACTCGACGGTTGTCGTTATCACTTGGCGCTATCGCTCATCGCTTTTCGCTTGTCACTTATCGCTTTTCACTTATCGTTGCCGCTTTCACTTATCGTGTTATGTTGTGTTATTAATCGATTATTACCTCACTTGTATCACTGAACTGAGTTCGAAAACGACTTCATCACTCAGTTCGCCCTTTCCAGACTTAATCCAACCCTTCACACTTGGATCGAGTCATCGCAATTCTGTCTGTACTATGTCGACACGGATGACACTGCCTCACGAGACGAAAGCCATATGAATAAAACATGGTGGGTACGCCGCTGGTACTTCCTATATATAAGTGTTTTAGCCATATTGTAGAACTTTCGTGGGAAAGTGCCATGCGGGGCCGACCTTAAATTTAAATTTTTGGTATAATTAAAAGGCGTTGTTTACACAAATTTTTAAACTGACTCTTTTCTTACAAAACTTTTTCTAAAATTTGATCAAAAACCCTGGAATAAAACAAGATTATCTTGTAGAGTTGGTGTGACAATCAACTCAAGTTACTGCCGCGTGACGAGAAAATTTCATAAAACGAGTTTTAATCACTTTAAAATCTTTTAGTAACCTAACCAAAACCCTTCTCATAGCGCTGGTGTGGACATCAATACAGTTAACGCCGCACCATGAGAAGATTTTCATAAACAAGTTTCTCCTAATTAATCGATTTTTCGAAAATTTAAAACGCTTTGGGATCGCATTCTCGTGTGTGTTATCGCTTTTGGTTGGTCGAATCATATTTCCCGTCGCTCCCGGTGGTCTCCGCAAAGCTATCGCATGGTAATTATCTATCGATCGCTCGCTATTCTCGTCGCTTTAATCACTACTCACATTCGCATCAATTCTCGCAACCCTACTAGTGGATTAATTTCGGGACGAAATTTCCTAAAGCAGGGGAGACTGTAACAACCCGCACTTTCGTGCATTGTTACTACTCGCTATACTCGTTACGCCAAATATAGAAAATGTGTACCCAAAACTATCGCAACGCTCGAAATAATGAAGTTCTACGCGCCAAAGATCCAATAGGATTGGCTATCCGAATGGATAGGCCATCCGAACGGATAGGCCATCCGACCCAGATCACCAACATCACCTCCACTTCCCCCTTGCCTATAAATAGGCCTTGCCACTTCACTTGAACAGTGATGTGACAGCTCCCACTCGACCAGCACGCTCTTGGACCCTTTTTCTCTCGATTTCTCGCGATTCCCGTAAGATCTTAACCTAAATCTTGTACTTCTATGATCTACACTCGATTCTACACCTTTCTATCTTTTAAAACTCAACTTTTAACCGTGAAATCTACTGATTTTAGGTGTTCAAAGACGATGTCATAAACAACTCAGATCTGAGTGATTTCCACATGTTTTTATAACAATCTCACCTAAAATTTATGTATCTAATCAAGTATTGTGTGATTTCGGGTTAAACATGGAGAAACCGCCAAGAACGGCCAGATCTGATGGAACGGGGTGGTTCCCCGCCGTTGGAACGGGTCGGAACTGATGAAATTTCATCTGTTTAACACGATGTCACACCGTCTCAGTCAAACCACTCGTATTCTTTCCAAAAGCCATCAATTACAGTTAACCAGGACGTTGGAACGAACTGTCCACCAATTTCGATATCGTCCGACCAAACAGACCATCCGACCGGATAAGCCCATCCGACCGGATAAGCCCATCCGACCAGGTAAGGCCATCCGACCAGGCCAGGTCATCCGACCGGATAAGCTTATCCGACCGGATTGACACTAGGCCGTTTACTCAACTATTTCCGTTTAGCACACCGTGTGTCGCTTACGATACCACTCGATGTTTAGGCTAACTCAGACGCGCTCTCAACCGATCCAATCAAGTTGTGTTCTCGCTAAATACGCGCTGTGAGTATACTCGAACCCCATTTTATCGCATTTTGGGTGTGACATACATTCCTAATTAAATCAAATTTATCAAAATGAATTATTCAATCAAACTATTTATCACTTGCGAATGACTATTATGCATATTTATACGTGATGCTAGTTACATATGCGTTAGGACTTATACTCGCGAGGTCCCGCCTTAACTAGTATAGTACTATAGCACCTGACGGGGTCTAGTTAGGATGAATAGCAATCGCAGCTCGAGTGACTTAGCTGGTAGTATCTGTCTTTTTGCATGTATGTTGTGGTATCCCGTTTATGTATTTGGTAATTCGCAACACTTTTAACTATTTTATCGCTACACTATCAAACTTGTATACTCGCCAATACTTTTGTATTGACGTTTTTTAACGTATGTTGCAGGTTAGATCGCTATCTACATCAAATCAAGCTAGGGAGTCTAGAAACTCGCCTAAAATCTAGGTTGTCGGATTTGTATTGTTCGAGAGGACAAGAAATTTGTGATAACTTATGTGATTGTATTATTTGTTAGTATGGGATAACGAATGTAATAAATATTTTCGCAATATAGTTGTTATGGATTCTCTTGGCAATCTGATTCACCTAGTGTCGCGCCCCGATGATTCCGCCATCGGTTGGGGTGTGACACCTTACCCATACCAGGCACCTACACCCCCATACCAGGAACCCGCACCCCAGTTTCCGAACCCAGTCCTAGAACCTGCACCCCTAATGAGTGCAGAAAATGTACAAGAACTTAGGACATTTGGTGAGGAAATTTTAGAAAATAGTGAAAGGATGAGACAGGTGGGAGAGCGACTCGTCTGGAAGTACGATGAGCGCAATATGGATTTCTGGATGAATCCATATCCGTAGAAGTGATGGTGTAGAAGGTTATAATAGTAATAATAATATAATAATAAAATATGTGTGTATGTGTATGAAAAAAAACTACGGATGCCTACTACTATTAGTGTAATTTTTATTCAGTTGGTATTGTAATTTTAATTTCAGTACTGGTGTGTAATAGATGCATATTATATGGATAGAGTAAAGTCACAATGATCGACGCTTTTGACCAAAGTGCGTGACATGTGATTGGCTATATTAAGTATTATTTTTTGATATTAATACGTGGTAAATATTTAAAATTCAGATGGCCGACGAAGGGAATCAGGAAAATCTGAATAACAATAACCAGAGTAACATTAACTTGGTTAATGAGAATCCGAACAACAATAACAACGGAAATCAAGTGGATAATAGTGCCATCCAACACATAGTGGCACAAGGAATCATAGATGCAATGCCATTTATTATCCAAACTGTTAAAGAAGCTGATAATAAAAGTAAGCATAGCAGTAAGCGACCAACTGAACCAGAACACATCGTAAAGAATGGACCCGTACTTCAAGTGCCCATTCCCAAAAGAAAAAGAACCATGCCTTATGGTTGTTCTTACAAAGAATTCTGGTCCTGCAAACCAATAGAATTCTCGGGCAATGAAGGACCCATTGCAGCTCTACGCTGGATAGAAAAGACTGAGGCTGTTTTAAAAATAAGCAAGTGTACTGAAGAAGACAAGATAATGTTTTCCTCTAATCTGTTTAAAAACTCAGCCTTAGAATGGTGGAACACTATCCTCCAGTCAAGAGGAAGAGATAGGGTTTACAACATGGAATGGGAGGAATTTCAGAATATAGTAGAAAGGAAATTCTGCCCTCCCAATGAAAAGGAACAGATAGCGAATAAGTTCCTAAATCTTAGAATGACCGGGGTAGACAGTAAGGGTTATAGTACCACATTCTTTGAATATGCTAGAATAGTACCAACCCTTGCATCACCTGAACCGGTATTAATCTCCCGTTACATCTGGGGATTAATTGGAGAGATTAGGCATGTAGTCAAGGCAGCTAGACCCCAAACTATAGAAGAAGCTGTAGAACTAGCAAATACCTTGATAGATGAGTTAATCCGTACTAGAGAAGAAGACCAGAGGAGAAACCTAGCTCAAAGGCTTACCCAAGAATTCCGTTCTGGGAATTCCAACCGTAGGACTATAGGTTCTACCTCTGCACCATACTGCAAGGCCTGCAAGAAAAAGCATTCGGGAATATGCTCCACTCACTACAATTTCTGCAAAGCACCAGGACACAAGGAAGAAGATTGCAGGAGAAAATCCAGTAATGGACTATGCTTCAACTGTGGAGAAAAAGGTCACATCAAGCCGAACTGTCCGAAACTAGCTCCAGCCGCGAACAACAAGAACACTAAAAATGCTAGAGCGTTTGTTCTGACTGCAGATGAAGCCAAAATGATTCCGGATGTAATAGCCGGTACGTTTTTAGTTAATGATGTTTTTGCTAAAGTATTATTTGACTCTGGTGCAAACCAAAGTTTTATTAATACTTCATTTTGCAAACTTCTCAATCAACCATTAACTAAACTCTCACAAGAATGTCTAGTCGAGACAGCGAATGGAGAAACGGTTAGGATTTCTGAAATCTTGCAGGGAGCAAGAATAGAATTTTTAAATTACGAGTTTATTGTAAATCTTTATCCCATGAATCTGGCAGGATTTGATATTGTATTATGAATGGATTGGTTAATAGCCAATAAAGCTAATATTTTATGTGATCAAAAGTCAATTCAAGTAAATTCACCAAAGGGTGAAAAGATCACAATTAGAGGTGATAAACCATCTAGATCCACAAAATTCATCTCTGTGATGAAAACTGCAAGTTTTATAAGAAAAGGATCTATGGTTTATTTGATTTCTATAACCACTAACACTAAAGAAAAGGAACTAAAAGACATTCCAGTAGTGTCTCAGTTTTCAGATGTATTCCCAGAAGAATTACCAGGACTACCGCCGGACAGAGAAGTTGAATTCATAATCCATCTGCTACCCGGAACAACACCAATTGCCAAAGCACCCTACCGTTTAGCACCCGCTGAAATGCATGAACTGAAGAAACAGTTAGACGAATTCTTAAGCAAAGATTAACCCACGCACCCATACTATCATTACCAGAAGGAACTGGATATTTTGTAGTATATTGTGACGCTTCTAAGATAGGTTATGGATGTGTGTTGATGCAACGTCAAAAGGTTATAGCTTACTCCTCTAGACAGCTTAAGAATCATGAAGAGAATTATTCAACCCATGATTTGGAGTTAGGAGCCATAATTTTTGCTCTTAGGATTTGGAGACATTACCTTTATGATAGTAAATTTACTATATTCGCTGATCATAAAAGTTTAAGATATGTTTTTGGGCAAAAAGAATTGAATATGAGACAAAGACGTTGGATGGAGATGCTTAGGGATTATAATTGTGATATCCAATATCATGCAGGAAAGGAAAATGTAGTGGCTGATGCTTTAAGCCGAAAGTATCACGAAAAGCCAAAAAGGGTACGTTCCCTTAAATTAAATCTGCAAGTAGATTTAAATGATCAGATAAGAGAAGCACAAGAATCAGTAATCCAGGAAGATACTGAAAAATTAAAAGGTATGATAAAGGAATTAGAACAAGGAACAGATGGAATTTGGAGATTCCATGAAAAGAGAATGTGGATACCTAAATTAGGGAACCTACGTCATCGTATATTAGAAGAAGCCCATAAGTCTAAGTATACGATGCATCCAGGAAGTGATAAAATGTACCAAGATTTAAGAAAGAATTTCTGGTGGATAGGAATGAGAAAGGATATAGCAGCTTATGTTTCTAAATGTTTAACCTGTTCACAAGTTAAAGCTGAACACCAGAAACCCTTAGGTTTGTTACAATAGTTAGAAATGCCAATGTGGAAATGGGAATTGATAACAATGGATTTTGTTACTAAACTACCCAAAATAAAGAAAGGTAATGATACAATCTGGGTGATTGTAGATAGACTAACTAAGTCAGCTCACTTCCTACCAATGAAAGAAACTTTCAGTATGGAACAGCTAGCTAAATTATATGTAAATGAAATAGTTTCTCTACATGGAATTCTTTTATCGATTGTTTCTGATAGGGATAGCCGTTTTACCTCTCATTTTTGGTCAAGTTTCCAAAAAGCAATGGGAACCAAGTTAAATCTAAGCACAGCATATCATCCTCAAACAGACGGACAAATCGAAAGGACAATTCAGACGATGGAAGACATGCTTAGAGCTTATGTAATTGATTTCGGAGGTAATTGGGACGATCACTTACCTTTAATAGAATTTTCTTATAATAACAGTTATCACACTAGTATCAATGCTACACCATTCGAAGCACTTTCTTCACGAAAGTGCCGAACCCCAGTCTGTTGGGCAGAAATTGGGGAAAAGCAACTATCTGGACCTGAGATAGTACAGGAAACAACCGACAAGATCATTCAAGTCAAGAAAGACTGAAAACAGCACGTGATCGACAGAAAAGCTATGCTGACAACCGACGTAAACCGTTGGAATTTCAAGTAGGAGATAAAGTATTGTTAAAAGTCTCTCCTTGGAAAGGAGTGGTAATATTCATCAAAAGAGGAAAGCTAAGTCCTAGGTATATTGGACCTTTTGAGATTATTAGAAGAATAGGACCTGTAGCCTATCAGCTACAACTGCCAGAGGAAATGGCAGGAATACATGATGTATTTCATGTATCTAATCTCAAGAAATGTCTAGCCAATGAATCACTGGTAGTACCTCTTAAGGATATAAAGGTAAATGAACAACTCAAGTTTGTAGAAAGGCCTCTACAGATTGAAGACAGGAAAGTTAAGAATCTCAAGCACAAGAGGTTAATTCTGGTCAAAGTGAAGTGGGACTCCAAAAGAGGATCAGAATATACATGGGAGCTTGAATCCGAAATGCAAAGAAAATATCCACACTTGTTCCAGTAGATCTCGAGGACGAGCTCTAAAACAAGGTGGGGAGGATATAACAACCCTAAAAGAAAACTGACACCCTCCTGAATATTTTTCCGACACCCTAATATATTTTAAATTATCCCAATATGTCTTAAAACACACCCCATACGCGAAACGGACCCCGAATACCTTGAATATTATTAAAAATCAATTTTTGGGGTTTGTCACAGGCCGCGTAGACCCCTTAGGGATCTTACGCGGGCCGCTAAAGATCAAAAACGCGGCAAAACCTTGTGCTGACACGTGTTCGACTCGTGTTGAACCTACTAGGTTACCCGGATCACCTACGCCGTTGACCATCTTTGACGCGGGCCGCGTAGGCCTTAGCCTACTTTTACGCGGGCCGCGAGAAACTCGAGATGAGGCCCTATATAATGGGAGCTCGGGATATCAGTTTCAGTCGCTCAATTTCTTTCCTTTCTTACGAATTTCCACATAGTAAAGGCTATACTCGAGTATAATACCCCCTAAATAATGAGGTTCTGCTCCATTGTAAGTATCATAACCCCTGAATACGTATTAGATACTCTGCCCGATTGATCTAGGGTTTCGTAACGGCTGTCGTGGTTCTGCCCGACGTAGTCGTTGGAATGCCGTCTCGGGAAGGGTATTACTAATGTTAAAATGGGTTATTATACTAACACGTGTGCATTTGTGTAAATTATAGATTGTCACCAGGAAACCCTAAAGGATAATCTACGACAACAATGTGAGTAATCTCCTTTTTGCAAACTGTTTTTACAAAACCTCACACGATTAATTATATATTAAACAGTTATTGAGTATTTGTAAGGATACAATTATCGTCGGTATGTTGGGGTTTTGTATACAAAATTAGTTACTGCCTTGTGAGGGGTAACTTTTCCACAAGTCGGGTCTGACAGTACCGTGGGTGGTAATTGATATGACTTGGAAACAAATGTAATTGCGAGATCACCCTCAATACTGTACAATGGATTTTATTTAAACTTAATTAAATTAGGATTCACTCACCAGTATTTCCCACTGACAAAATGTTTTTAAACGCGTTTCAGGTAACAAAATGTGAGCCAAATAGAAGCCAGCTGGACAACACTGAAGGCTTGGAAAAGTGGCAATAAAGTTACCTAAAATAAAATAGATGTTTTTATTAAATAAAAATATGTTTTGTTCCTATGAAAATGTGTGTACTGCAAACTTGGGTTTTATCCCATGTGTTTAATATTATGAAAATGTGGTATTTTACTCTGATAAAATATTTCCTAACTACGGCCCTGATGAAAATTCCGCTGCCAAAATTAGACAATACCAGATACCACCGAAACTGGCCGCGGCCGCCCATTCTTATATTTGAATAGGGGTACGGGGGTTGCGACATTTGGGTTCGGAGGGGGTCAGAGCAAAAAAAAGAGGCCTAGATCTACTACAACTTTGGATGAAGGCACGTAGCCAGAGAACACGTTTCATTATCCCTTTCCATCTAACTTTACCAATAATCCACAGAACAATATGGAAGGAACGGATCTGAATATACAAGAACCAGCTAGAGATTTGGAAGAAGGGGAAATCGACGGTAACGGGCCTCCTCAAAACCAAGATCCGCTAGCTAATAGTGACCGCTTGGTTGAACTCGAGATCAGTAACACAATCATCGTCGGCCAAGGTATGGGAATCAATCTCGCTGCACATGAAAAAATGGTAGATTTGGAAATTATGAAGAAGGATTGGAAGATGTTTTAAAATGAATATTTTAAGCATTAACATTAAAGGGGCTGGCAGCTCGGGAAAGGCTGGATGGATTAGGAGATTGAAAATTGACCATGGTATCTCAATGATCTGCCTACAAGAAACTATGTATGCGAAAGGTAACAGGATTCGGTTTGAGAATTTCTGGGATAGACAAAATTTCGTAGCTGACTGGGTGGATGCGGTCGGGCAATCTGGGGGCTTAGGCACTATATGGGACTCTAATTGTTTCCATATGACAAACTCAGTTAAAGATCAAATTTTCCTCTTAGTTTCTGGGTCGGTTATGGGGATCAATGGGATGTTTAATATCCTAAACGGTTATGCGCCTCAATCCACAGTAGCAAAGAGAGAGTTATGAGAAAAAATATCAACATCAAGCAAAGTATAGGAGGTTTTTGGGTAATACTTGGGGGTTTTAATTCGGTTAGGATCCCAGAATATCGAAGGAACTCCAGGTTTACACACAAGTCCATTGATGGGAATAAACTCAGCCGAATCGATAGAATCCTTGTATGTTCTGGCTTCTAGAACAAGTGGCCAAAAGCTTCATACCGGGCGATTGCTAGAGAACTCTCGGACTACAGTCCTATCATGCTGCTATCGGCGCACTCGAATTTTGGTAAGATCCCATTCAAATTATTTAACTCATGGTTAGAATACCCGGAGTTATGCAGCCTTGTGCGAAAAAACTGCAAGTGATTTTCAAGGTGAAGACCAGGCCGACGTCATGTTTAAAAAAATTAAAGTCCATAAAGGAAGAAGTAAAAAGATGGATCAAAGAGAAGAATGAAACGGACCTCGAAGAATTGAAAAATGTCGAGGAAACTATGAAGAATTTGGATGCTTTGGTGGAAATTAGGGACTTGACCGAGGCTGAGAAGAAAATTAACTTGGATTCAAAAAGAATAATAAGCGAGATTAATGATAAAAAATTGGTGGATCTAAGGCAAAAAGCAAGAGTCCGTTGGGCTTCATTTGGTGATGAAAATCCGGCATACTTTCATGGTTGCATCAATAGTCGTATTGATCGTAGCAGGATAAATGGATTGATTATCAACAACGAATGATGCATCAACCCAATGGCTATAAAATCTGCAGCAATGATCTTTTTTGGTAACCGACTAAGGGAGCCAATAAAAAACAGGCCTAACTTTCAATGTAAGCACCTGAAAACTCTATCAGAAGCGGATATAGAAATACAAATTGGGTCTTTTTCAAATCTGGAGGTGAAAAATGCCGTCTGGGATTGTGGGGATGACCGGGCTCCGGGCCCTGATGGTTTCAATTTCATATTTATCAAGTACTTCTTGGATGTTCAGAGCGTGGATATATTCAACCTGATGCAACACTTTCATGAAACCGGTGTTATCAGTCATGGATGTTCATCTTCTTTCATTACGTTAATCCCGAAGACAACCAACGCTTCAAGCTTAAATGAGTTTCGTCCAATAAACGTCATTGGTTGCATAAGCAAAATAATATCGAACGTCCTGGCCAATCGACTTAAATTGGTAATACATTCGATTATTTCTGAAGAGCAATCTGCTTTGTTAACTACCCGCAACATCCTCGATGGACCGATGATCATCAATGAAGTATTATCTTGGGTTAAGCAAGCAAATACAAAAGCAATGCTACTAAAGGTCGATTTTAATAAAGCTTTTGATTCCATTTCTTGGTCCTTTATCGACTCGGTTTTAGATCAAATGTTATTCCCGAATAAATGGAGAGTGTGGATCAAAGGTGTTCTGAAGTCCTCTCGCTCCTCGGTGCTCGTCAAGGGGTCCCCTTCTAAAGAATTATCCTATGAACGTGGAGTGCGACAGGGAGATCCTTTATCCCCGTTCCTTTTTATTCTTGCAATGGAAGCTTTCTCATCATTTGTGATGACTGCCTCGGATATGGGATTAATTCGTGGAATACCTATTCCTAATGGAGGTCCATCATTAACCCACTTAATTTTTGCGGATGATGTTCTTATTGCAGGGGAATGGTCACAAGCAAATGCAAGAAACTTTCAAAGGATTATGAGCCGTTTTGCCCTCGTCTCCGGTCTCCGCCCAAACTACAGTAAATCTAGTCTATATGGTGCTAGAGTGTCGGGGGATGAAATTACAGAAATGGCTACTGCTATTAAATGTCAAGATGGAGCTTTTCCCTGTAGGATCGTATTCTGACCCGAACGAGTCTATCAGAGGAGTCTCGATCAGTTACAGGTGCGGAAAACAAGTAACCAACATAGAAACAGTTAGATCTTCACTTTAAACACACTTTTGATTGATATTACAGCATTTACAATCAAATCTCACACCGGCAGCACCTCGGTATGGATAACAAGAACACCCTTAACTGGTTTCGCTCATGCAACATATATATAGGGCAGGAGATTTTGCTCATATGGACATGATGTCCATATAAGCGAAACCTGTCATGTTCAAATAAGCGAAACTACCTCCTAAGGGCCCTATGAGCGAAACGTCTTTACTAAACACAATATTCTTCCTACTTTCTTGTAAAACGTGCCCTAATCTAACATTCTAAGACTAAGACTCGATACAAGACGAAGTCGACAGATGTATGCACTAACAGACTCCCCCTCAGATGTTGACGAGTCGTCCATCGAGTCTTTGACAATATCATGTCTTCACTTCTTCAGTCTTGATCAGTCTCTGGGCTTCACTATCTCAATCTCTTTTTGCAGGTCTTCAGACTCCCCCTTGCGATATGCTGGCATTTCTTCAGTTCATCAGCATCATCAGCTTTAGGATCGTTGTCTGGCTTTCCATCTAACAGCTTCTTAATATCAATTATCCTGACTCTTCATGTCTCAAGATCATTGCCTGGCTACCTCCAATCAGAGTCCTCAGGTATCGGAACCTGGCTCTCATCTAGCTCTGATCTTAGAAATGAATACCCTGGCTCATCTTATTCTGCAAAAACTCTACCTCAAAGTAAATTTCTCTCATATACATATTTCAAACATATAAACTTGCACTAACTCAGACTCTCCTACAAAACCCAAACAAAATGATTTTTCAATCTGATGAACCACTTGAAGGTTTGATAAAAAATAATCAGTTTAAAAACAAATTCCCCCTCAAATTATACTCATCATGTTTAGCACTCAGAATTTTGAAAATCAGCTTTTCAATATCAGTTGTCAAAAATCTTTTTGAATTTTCTGAAATTTTATGCTAAAACACACTGAAAATCTTTTTGGATTTTGAGATATTAAGAAATGCAATAAAGAAATATTTACAGACATTATTTTTGTGAGTTCGTGTAAGAGGATCATATCAGTTTATGAGACAAGTCACCAACACCGTTAAGCTATATTTCATTTTAAGTTTTAAACAATTCACTTAGATTGTCAGTATACTGGTCCATTTAAATTTTCACACAAATTTCAACTGATCCGAGATACGATGTTAATGTTTTAAGAGACTTAAACTTATCCATGTGTCCCAGTACTTGAATATACTCCCGTATCCAGATCCCAATAATCAGTCTTACAAGTGAGTATACCACAGATGATATCTGTAAGGGAATAAATTATAGTACGAAACCGTGAGAGCTCAGGTCAGAACTTCCGTTCAGCAGAGAGATGACGGCTCGACTTTCGGTGTGTCCCCTTTAGAGGATCTTTTGTTTACAACAACAATGACTATCAATTTTATTGTTTCATCAATTTGCTGAGGGCGGCGCTATTTTTCAAGCAAGCGGAAAGTATTCTCCGGGGACTAGGCCATTGCTTCCGCAAAATCAGAAGTCCCGGGATAATACCCCAGATATCACTGAGCATAAAGACCTAGTATCTCAGAAAGAGGGACCTTTCAAACAAGATTTCGGGGGTTACCCATATATCCAAGAAGTTGTTCCCCACGATATAAGCAAGTTTGATTTTAGGTTTATATCTCGTCACAATCTACTAAATGTGCAAAAACCTACTGGCATATCCGCAGTGAGATTGTTTATCACATTTTTAACTTTACATTTCTTTAGCATGTTGTGACAGTCCACTGATGTACTATCATTTCCTCTATTCACAACGAAACTCATTTTTGAATTTTATCATGTTTTTGTCTTTTTCAAATTTTCAAATGTTTTTGGATTTTCTGAAATTTTCTACTCCCCCTAAAATGCAAACACATTTTAGGAAATTTGAAAACAAACTATACAGAAAAGAGACAACTGATATCAAATCACCTCAATACGCCATCCACTAGGCATAAACAATCAGAACTTCCCCTTACACAAAACTATTTTCTCATTATGATTTCAAAACACTTAAGTTTGTTTTAACCAAAATGATTTTTCCGGAAAATAAGTTTTGTTGATTTTATCACTTGTAAAATTAGGAGTTTGGTTCATCATATCGTCCATTCAATATCTTGTATATGGATTACATCAAGTTCAAACTAATGACCTTGATTAATCACTTTGTACCTCTTGTAAAAATATTCACAACATTCAAGCCTATGTAGGAATAAACCTCTACACAAACCATTTTACCAATCAAGATGCCGATTCCTGCTTCGCCCTTACCAACCTGGAAGCTCCGGCAAGTCACACTTATCCTGTAATTTTTTTTTTTTTTAAGATTCAATCACACAATCAATTACTAAGAAAGATGCCGATTCCTGATCCGCAATTACAAACTTGGGATCTCCGGCAAGTCAGGTTTTTCAATGAAAGAAAATATCCACCCAAGCTTGACCAGCCTTGGGTGTTTTCAATTCAGAAGCAGTTGGAGTGTAAGTTGCTTTCTTTTTAGCATAAAACTCCTTTACCCCTTTTACTTTCCCTTCAACCATATTCCCAAAAATGTTTTTAATATTTTCACTAAAAGCTTTTTCGACATCAAATTCTTTCTTCTCAGAATAGAATTGATTCGAAATTTCAACCTTTCCAACCTTTGATTTAAAATTCTTAGCTCTCAATGGTGGAAAATGAACATCATCCATTAGAGGCACTGAGTTTTCTCTTTTTACCTCAACCTATGGCTCCTCTGACTTTGTGGAATCAGATTCATCACCAGATTTTACCTCAAATTTCTTAACAACCCAAGCTTGATTGTCAAGGTTTCCCCTCTTATTGTAAAACCTTTTCGAACACTCACCAACCTCATATGTAGAGTTTTTAAACACTTTAAATTTTTCTGTTGGTGGTTCGGTTTTATCAACAACAACTTCTTTTAGTTTTTCTGAGACTCCCTGTTTTGTTTTTGTTGCTTGAGGACAGTTCCATGCAATATGACCAACTTCATTGCATCTGTAACAGGTTCTTGTCTCTTTTCTTTGAAAAGCTCCATACTTCATCTTTTCAGCAATAAACTCCTGGTTTGACTGTTTCCAGAATGAGCTCTTTGCTTCTTCTTCATGGCTAGTTCCTGCAACATATGTCATTTTTTATTTAAAATCTCGAACATATTTCTCATTTGTATAGTTTTCAGGTGGAATAAAACCAAGTCCTTTCTTTTTGTAGCTACGATTATGGTTTGGTTTCTTTTGAAAACCAGAACCAGAATTGTAACCCTTTTTCTTGTTCAAACATTGTTGTACTCTTGAGGTGTAAGGTTTAGGTTTTACATTAAGATTTTCATCTTTTATTTCAGAAATATTAATTTCTGTTAATTTGAAAACCTTTTTTATCAAATCAGTTTTGACACCTCTTATTGGAAACTCTTTATCAAAATATAATTTGTCAGAATCATTCAAAGTATACACAACTTCAAATGTTTCATCATTCAAATTAGATTTTGACAACAAATTTTTTTTGCTATAAACCCATTTTCCCAATGATTTTGAACTCTTTTCGGACGAACTCGAAGTTCTGACTGACTGACACGAACTTTCAGATTCGGACTTTGACTCTGACTCCTCATCCTTATCCAACACCTGATCGACCACTCGTTTTATCATTTCGGACTCATGATCTGTGTCGGACGCTGTGAACGTGATGTCAATATTGTCAGGTAAAACATCGGTTATCTCGGATTCTAACTTAATATTAACTGCCTGTTTTAGTTCTTCCTCGTTAGGTTTTCTAGGCGAGTACCCTTCCTAAATCGGAGGCGGACACTTATTATAACAGACACCCTGTTTCTTACCAGTATCCATTTTCTTCTTTGGCTTTGTTTCTTCACCTTTAAACGCTTCAAATCCTTCAACTGTTGGATAAATTCTATCAATTATGTAGTCACAACCTTTGTAACTTCGCAGCAATCTTCTGATTCTTTCATTCTCAGTTGCTTCACTATCCAACTCTTTCTTCCACTTTGCACATTCTTCTATGTACAAGTTGATCTCTTTCTGCTTTGTCATCATGGTAGCATTCATCATCTTCAAAGCTTTTTCTCTTTCAGAGTTAGTCTTCTCCAGACTATTCACATGTCTGTTCAATACATCATATGACTCTTTCAAATTTTTTACATCAAACAACAACTTTTCTTTCAATTTTTCTAACTCACTAAACTTCTCATCCTTTTCTATACATTGTTTACATGACTCTAAACAAGTAAGACAAGGTTTTGTGATTTCAACGATCTTCTCGACTTCAACTATCTTTTCAACTTCCACAATCTTCTCAACCACTTTGACTTCTTTCAATTCTTTTGCAACTTTCCTCTCTTTCAACTTCTTCAATTTTTCTGCAAAATAAAATTCAAAAGTGTCAGAAGATAAATGAGATTTTCCAATGTTTATCTGTTCAACTTCTTCATCATCATCACTAGTATCTGTTGAACTATTTTTAGAAGAAACAGATTCTTCATCTTCACTTTTCTCATCATCATATAACACAGCCATCCATTCTTTCACCAACTCTGGCTTTTGAACAATCTGAGCAATAAAAGCTTTAACATTGGGATCAGCTGGAATATACTTATCCCAGCTAAAACCTTCAGCCACTTTCTCGTCATCTTGATCAATAATGCCATAGTAAGCTTTCCTGTTTGCATCTTCGATCATTTTCCCATGTGCCGTTTGTGGATCTTTTTGTTGATGTGGTAGATGAGTAATTTGTTGATATATGGATTTCTTATAATAATCATCTTTTCCAAAAGAATCCTTTGTTCCTCTTGGCTCCTGATTCTTGCACTCTCTTTTAAAATGGCCTTTCTCCCTGCAACGAAAACATACAACTTTAGATTTATCAAAACCTAAATTAGAAAGATTTGCATCCAAGAAATCACTTCTTCCTGTAATCATTCTAAATTTTTCTGCTCTCCTCAAAACACTAGCTAATGCCCATTTAATATCCATCAGTTCCAGCTCCACTGCATCGATTTGGTCACAATCTTCCTTTGTGAGCATCGGATTGCCAATTTTTCCGGCAATCAACCCTTCATAAGATTCTAATGTAGTGACCAGTAATCCCATATGACTTTTCACAACTTCTTCAGAATAATTTTGTCCATTTTGAAGATGTAAAGCCACATTACACTGAATCAGATGCCCATTTCCGACAGATGCACTTTGAACACTTGGAGGATTTACCGTAGAGAACCTACTACTGTTAACTGATCCTTGACTGCTTGGTTCAGATTGATTTCCAGCACTACATGCAGTTTGTATCTTTGGACTAGCTTCTGCAGTTTGAACATTTCCTTTATAGTACAATTTAATATCTTGTTGATGAGTTGAACTGTTCATTCTAGCAATTTTCTGCTGCTCCAGATCTTGTGCCTCCAACTTTTCAATAAACTGTGCAATTGATAACCTGCTAACTGTCCGGAATTCTTCAATATCATCAGATATGTGCCCCATTCCTTTTGCGGTAACGCATCAGCAAGCTTTTCAACCCATTCTGCTGGAGTTTTTGTAATCTTCAACTGTGACATGGTGCGAACAAGATGACAATATCTTTCAATAAGTGTCTTTGTTGTTTCACCAGGCATGCACGTAAACAGTTCAAATTCCTTTTTCAGCAATGCTGCTTTACTCTGTAACATCTCAGTACTTCCCTCAAATTTCTTTTTAAGAGCTTCCCAGATAGAATAAGCATTTTCATCATGTTGAAGCAACACAAATATATCCTCTTTAACTGCTTGTTGTAACAAATTTATCATCATCTTTTCTGCTTTATAACTCTCTCTTTCTTGCTCCGTGAACTCTGAAATTATTTTATCAACTCCCACTGAATTCTTTGGCCTCTCATATTCAGTTTCGATGCTCTCCCAAGCTTTTAGATGATTCTCCTGAACCCAATTCTCAAACCGTTTTTTCCATCCGTGATAATCCTCAATTCCCATAAGTTTCGGGGGTTTTTGCATTGTTCCGGTTTCATTCTCCATTGTCATGGTCTTAGTAATGTCTGATGAACTAGTCGGGGTTGTAGCAAACGCGTTGTAGAACTCAGTATCCATTTTTCAATGCACGTTGTTCAAACACAGGCACTTTGTAGCGAAATTAACCAATAATCAGCTTTGGAACAAAATCAGGGTTCTGGATTGACTTTGGAGCGAAATCAGGAACCTGTAGGGATCTTATGAGCGAAATCAGTGTTCTTGGGTGTACTTAAGAGCGAAATCAGGGTCCTTATGAGCGAAATAGGAGTTTTGTTGCACCTATGAGCGAAATCAGGATTCTTGGTGAACCTTTTGAGCGAAATCAGGGGGTTAATGTGTCCTTAAAAGCGAAATTAGGATTTAAGGATGGTCTTAAAAGCGAAATTAGGGTTTAAGGATGTCCTGAAAAGCGAAATCAGGGGTTTAAAGTGCACATAAAAGCGAAATCGGGTAATGTTCTTATGAGCGAAATCAACTCAGGAAGCATTTTGGTCCATTTTTACTGTGAATTTTAAGCTCAAACTTTCAGGGATTTGTCTATGATCAATTTCCTACAGTCTGTGAAAATTTGAACAAGTTTCGACCGTAAGATCTCGTTCCGATGAAGAAAGAAAGTGTAGAAGTAAGAATTTATGATGAAATCCTGCAAATCTTTGTAGAACTCCTCCTCCTGAAGCTCTGATACCACTTGTAGGATCGTATTCTGACCCGAACGAGTCTATCAGAGGAGTCTCGATCAGTTACAGGTGCGGAAAACAAGTAACCAATGTAGAAACAGCTAGATCTTCACTTTAAACATACTTTTGATTGATATTACAGCGTTTACAATCAAATCTCACACCGGCAGCACCTCGGTATGGATAACAAGAACACCCTTAACTGGTTTCGCTCATGCAACATATATATAGGGCAGGAGATTTCGCTCATATGGACATGATGTCCATATAAGCGAAACTTGTCATGTTCAAATAAGCGAAACTACCTCCTAAGGGCCCTATGAGCGAAACCTCTTTACTAAACACAATATTCTTCCTACTTTCTTGTAAAACGTGCCCTAATCTAACATTCTAAGACTAAGACTCGATACAAGATGAAGTCGACAGATGTATGCACTAACATTCCCTTTGTATATCTTGGAGTAAAGGTTGGAGAAAACATGAACAAACTTTCGAATTGGTCTCTGGTCATTGATGCGTTCAAAGCTCGTCTCTCAAAGTGGAAGGCTACCACCCTATCTGCTGGAGGGAGATTAACACTTATCAAGAGTGTGCTTGATAGCCTGCCTACGTATTACTTTTCCTTATTCAAGGCACCAAAGTCAGTTATAGAAAGATTGGAAAAATTAAGGCGTAACTTCTTTTGGGGAGGCACAGTAGAAAAATAAAAAACGGCGTGGATCAGATGGCAGATTGCGTGTTCGTCGTTGGAAAATGGAGGTTTAAATATGGGTTCTCTATTGGACTTCAACCGTAGTTTGCTGTCCAAATTGTGCTGGAGATATAAAACCGAACCAAATCGGCTATGGAGGAAAGTAGTACATGGGTTTCACAAGTCGGCCAGAAGGTGGGAGTTCTTGCCTCTCAAATCTGGAAGAACTGGGATATGGTCGGATATGAACAAAATTGAAAAGGAATTAAAGAACAAAAGATCACATTAGGTAACCTCATAATCGGTATACCGGGAAATGGGGACTCCATCAAGTTCTGGACAGATCGATGGATGGGTAACACGTGCCTTAAAGATTTATTCCCAACCGTGTTTCGATTGGAACAAGAAAAACTATGCTCCGTCAGCGATCGCATATCGTTCAACAATAACATACCTTCTATCAATTGGTGTTGGAGTAGAGATCCTGCGAATGAGATGGAGATCAGGGAGCTTGAGGATTGCATAAACATTATCAACATTGTCCAGAGAAAAAACCGGGAAGACAAATGGTAATGGTCTAGAAGTAAGGACGGTATGTTTTTGGTTAAAAGTATTAGACAAATTCTATTGGAACCAACTTTACCGACGGTGCGACCATGGCTACCTTGGAACAAGTGGCTACCAAAAAAGGTTAATATTTTTGGTTGGAGGATCACAATAAATCGTCTTCCAACAAAAGCGGAACTTCAAATGAGGGGTATATATGTCAACTCATCCACGTGTCCATTTTGCGGTGAATCAGTTGAAACCCTAGACCACCTATTGATCTCGTGCTACAACGCAACAGTGGTTTGGCAGTATGTTTCGTCATGGTGCAACATCCCACCGATATATGCTTTCTCACAGCAGGATCTATTCGGCGTGAATCTTGGCGTGGATGTTTCAGTAGTAAACGGGAACTTGTTCGATCAATAATACTTTTGGCATGCTGGTTGATATGGAGGATGAGAAATGAAGTTATCTTCCAATCAAAAATTCTGGATGTTAGGAGTATACTATCAGACATAAAATCATTGGGATATCTATGGGTTAAACACAGATCCAAGATCGAGCTTATGGATTGGGAGCGCTGGTGTAGTTTTAGTTTCTAAATGTAATATTGTAAATCTTGGTTGCGCCGCTTAGTGGCCTTTGTTTGGTTTGTATATTCTGTTTGGGTTTTAATAAAATTAGCCTTTCAGAAAAAAAATAAGAATGCTTCATTTTAGTTCATTTAATTTTTGTATTTAACATTAGTGTAAGGGTATATTGGTAAATTTAGATAGATCATTAATTGATAGTCTTCCTTTTTAATTTTTTTTTTTTTTGAAAAGCAAATTTCATTAACGAAACGCCACAAGATGGACCTCAAAGCAAGGACCCCAGGGCAAAACGATTACATCAAAGCCAAAGGATATTTACACCAAACAAGCCAATCTAATCCTTTTTTTAAGTCTTCTTTTTTAATAGCTAACTACATTAAATTTATAACTTATTTTCAAAAAAATATATGTTTTTAAAGAAGAAAAAAATAATTTAAAATGCAGGATAAATTACGAGGTGTGTAGAATGAATTACGAGTTGTGGATAAGTTTCAATATGTGTAGAACAAATTTCAAAACGTGTAGGATAAATTTTGATATGTGCAGAAAATTTTTTTAGTGTGGAGGATGATAGTCTTTATGACTAATTAATTAGTCAAAGATAATAATAAGTGAGATGAGAAAAAAAAACTATTTAATGTTTTACAATTGTACCCTTTGTTCAATTTCTTCTCAATTTAATTTTCTTCTGATCTTCATGTTCTCCTCGTGACTCTTATTATTGCAGATGTGTAGAAGTATGAATTAGAAGTGGTTTGATGTGATTTCAGTTTAGTTTGATCAATTTGGGGATTTAGGGGTGGACGTATAGTGGCAGGCTGTAGTGGTGGGTAGGTGGTGGCGGCAGGTGGGTGGGTGGTAGTGGTAGTGGTAGTGGTAGTGGTGGGGGAAGAGCTAGTGGTTTTGGGGGAAGGTGGTGATGGCTGGTGGGGGAAGGTGCTGGTTGTTGCGGGTGAAGGCGATGATGGCCGGTGAGGGTAGGTGGGTGGTAATGGTGGTGGTTTATGGTGTTGTTGGTGTGAACACAAAGAACCAGAGAGAGACTGGTTTTTCTTTTTATATATATATTATATAGTTTTAATATTTCAAAATTCTATTTTTATTTTATTTGTTAAATAGATTTTAAATAAATGAGTAAAACTACTGAAGGGGTATGGTCCCAGATCTCGCGTCAGCACGACCGCGAGTGACCATTACCCTTATCAAAACCCCCACCAGCAAGAACTATCTGTGTCCGTGCGGGCACGCGTGAACACAACGGTTGAAACCAATCTGTCCAGTGATGAGAAGACTTATCTTAAGTACGGAACGGATGTTACACATAGCGATGCGGCCTGGCACCGCATCCTGTGAATATTTTCGTCACGACAAGGGATCTGGACAACAGTAACAGTCACCAATCGGCGATGCGGCAGGGCACCGCATCCCTTATATATCTTGGCCAGAACAAGAACGCGTGAACAACATCAGTTATCGCTAGCAGCGATGCGGCCCGGCATCGCATCCTGCCAACAAGGCAAGTGGGTCTGACACCACAGTGCAAGTGGCACTGAGAACAGTCACCTGTCAGCCCACATGTGTGCAACAGTCTGACACCACAGCAGGACGTGGCATCACCACCGTAACCGACAGGCATGACACACCTACAGGAGGCTGTGCGATGTCAGACTAGCCACTCAACTACCCTCCTTCACTCCTCGGCTATAAATACCCACCCCAAACCAGGTTTGAGGTATCTCTCCACAACTCTCTCACTACTACTACTATCACACTTTGCTTCCCAAGCAAATTACTGATTCTCACGCCGGAGAGTGGTAACAAGGAGCACTCCCACCCCCATTCTCCTTGTTACGAGTCACAGTTTGTTTCCTTGTGCAGGAGATCAACCAGCGGACGATCCAGCCAGCGATCCTCGGAAAGAAGGGATTAACCCTACTTGACGAGTCCAGTGTGTTAACCACCTCGGTTAACCATTGTTTCATCATTGGCGCCCAGCACTACTCTTAGCACTCTTTTCCACCATCCCTTTCTCTCCAAAGATTATGTCTGATCGTCTAAACAACACTGCCGAGGATAATCTAAACCCCGCAAACACAGGGCCTACAGGGACCGCTCCTCCAGCCCCAAATCCTGGCCACATTGGCATGTAACATCCCGAAAATACGAGTTCATAAATTTGCAATTTAGTTGTAAATAAATTAGTAAAATAAACTAACTAGAAATGACACTAACTAAATTAGTTAGTCACTTATGAGTAGTTAGGAGTTCAAACAAATAAAGAGTGAAAAATGAGGGACTAAATGTGTATAAATGAAAACTAATTTTATTGAAATAACAAAATAAAACATAAAACACATTTGTCTGTGTTTTGTTGAAATCGACCAAGAGCAGGGGCGACCCCAAGCTCCATCCAAACCCTAGTTCATCACTAAAATTCACAAATTGAGGGTTCAAATCAAGTCAAAATCAAAATCCGAACATAGATTAGTGATCCTCATCACAAGGGGGTTACAAGGTATGTAAAATTTGGTGCTAATTCTTTGTTTGAAATTCTCATGAAATTGGGAAAATCTGAAGTTTATGGTTGCATGTTTGTTTTATGATGAATTAGGAACCATATAGTGTCTAGGGACAAACCCTAGACAAATACAAGTTGAAATCATGTGAAATTTTAGTGAAATCTATTAACACCAATGTAGGTGATAAGTGGGTTATGTAGAATTTGATAAACACTAGGAAATTTGGGTGTGGTTCTAGTGTAATTTGACAATCTTGAAGTGACTTCTGAATTCTAGAAGCTAACAATTATGTAAAATGGGTTGATTGGTGTGAAATTAGGGCTAAATGATAGGCTAGGGATTTGCTGTATAATCATGTAAAATTTGCCCTTAAAGTGTTTGTTGAAATGCCTCTAAGAAGGCTTAAAACTTAAATTCAAAGTTGAAACGCATAATTATGATATCTCGGTGTATTATGCGAATTATGATTTAAAGAGAGTTCTAAATATGTCATAAATGAACTCTATAGGAAAGGACGCAGGAGCGACAAGCGGACAAGCGGGTGGCGAATCACGTTTGAAAGGTCTACTTTGAAGGTATGTAACTTGACCCGTTACATTAAACGAATTGTTGTTAAATTTTACGAAGTCTCAATTTAGGATAAAAATGGTGTCGATTGTAGCGACCATGATCGTTACTTGAATTACTAGTCTAAGAGTGACAAAGAATCGTTTGGTAGTCATCATATTGGGGAATTCCATAAGATGAGCCATACGGGTCGAATAATTGTGTAAATTGTTGTTTTAGTGTTTTAGAGAGTCAAAATGGAGATGGCAATCACAAGAGCATTAATCCATGAGATTGGTAAAGAAATGCGAGTGATGATAAGCCCGGGATGTTGGGTATAAAGTATCATAAGTTTACTAGCTAAATGGTAGTAAATTGTGTCAAGTAGAAATGGGTCGAATAAATGCATAACGACATATAGTCTTTCTGTCTGTAAGTTAAAATCTTAGTATGACTATCATAATAGGCACGTTGGTAATGAATTTGAATTTACAGACGTATAGGAAAAAGAATCACTAAAAACGGACTTACGAATCACAAGTTATGACAATTATAAGTTGGGACTTGAATAAACATTGAGCTGGGTATGTACAGCATCAGCAAAAACAACATTCTGTGAAAACAAGGGCTAGGCGTGATGCCTAGGCCCTTGGCGTCACGCGGCGCCCCCCTGATCCGGAAAAAAAAAATTGACTATTTGACTCTTGGAACTTGTTTATATCCATTCTAACTTTATCAAAACTAACATTTGTGGTGGTTTTGATCTTAGGTGATGTTGGAAACTAACCGGAAGATGATCGAGCTAGCTTTTGAAAAACCGAACACAATTTACAAGCTTCCGCAATATTCTAACTCTTAATAGACTATGTTTATGGAATGTAAACAAATTGTTAAACAACTTTTGAATGTTTTAACTTAGTCGTTAGTTGACTAAGGTTTTTGCTACTTATGAACTTGACTTATGAAATCTATGTTAATTAGGCATCTTTTGTATAAAATGGTATGAATTATTATTAAATTCAAGTAAAATTAGACGGGTGTTACATGGCACTTCAACGCAAGGGGGCGCATCCCTTACGTTCGGACACGATCTTTCACAGTACGCTGCTGTGATACCTCCAGACATGAACCTTCATGCCTGGTACGACCAACAACAAGCTTTGCTGGCCGCAGCATACAACAGAGCTTGCGCAGAAGCGCAAGTACCGGTTGGGCCTACCCCGGCACCGCATACCCCTGCGGGTCGTATTTTACAATACGACGGCAGGGCCCCCACGCACCCAGCCTCCCGAAGTAGGCATGAAGACCGCGGCTCCTCTTACTGTGATGTCTGCACGATTAATGAGGATGATTCCTCATACGGGTCCCGTAGCAGGGGCCCAATACAAAGCCGCCTGGGCCCTCATGGCGAAAACAGGCAACAATCCACAGCCCACCGCGGCCCCGGCATCCATAGCCGGCTGGGACCTCAGTCCCACCATGAAGGATATGGCCGTACCGATCCGGACGACCATACATACATACTGCGGGGAGTCTCATGCTACTAACAGTAGACCAGGAGGGCGCAATTATGTTCCTCCCACTTACCCCCGCACCACATACCTCCACGCTGCAAAGCGCCACCAAAGCCAACCCTATAGGCCGAAATCTGCGACCGAAAACTCCAAGTTCGCCCCGGAGATTGCCCACGCCGATGCCACCACCACTAAATTCCCATTAAACATTAGGAAATACAATGGCTCGTCCGACCCGGACGATCACATGAACATCTTCACCGGCACAGGGTGCAACGGCAGGTGGGACGAGCCCACCTGGTGTCATTTTTTCCCCCAGACCCTCACGGGTCTGGCAAGGGCTTGGTTCGATTCTTTGCTAGTAGGATCACTAGCCTCATTCGAGGACTTACAAGAAAAGTTCCTCGCATATTTTAGCCAGCAACGACGTCACGAACGTGATTCTATGGACGTCATGAACATCTGGCGCAGAGACAACGAATCTCTTTAGTCGTTTGTCGTCCGTTACAACAAAGAGTGCCTGGAGATAGGCGGCGTTGCAGACCAAATGGCACGCAACCATTTCATTCGAGCCGTCAAGGACGAAGAAATGGTTATGACCATCTCCAGCAAGGAATGCTTGCCCAAGAAATGAGAAGACGTCATGGTCGCGGTCAAGACGTACGCCCAGACCCAGCGGTCCCTCAAACCGCACGTCGCAACGGCACAGCCCCAAGCGGAAGGCCAATCCTCCCGCCAAGAGCACAAGCGCAACAACAAGCGCAACCGGGACACATGGAATTGCGGCAGCGATCCCAGGCCATATGTCCCGCGTAACAACCAGCCCGACGCTAGGGCAACAATCAACGCCCAGCGTGAAAGAAGGGCGTCGAAGAAGGAGTCTCGGGACCATAACTGGACCGAGATCAACCAGTCGCCAAGCAATATCCTCCTTATGGACGCGCAATTCCTGCGACCGGCCCAGCCGATGAAGTCCAAGAAGAACCAGGATCTCGCACTCTTCTGCGAGTATCATAAGGACTCGGGCCACACAACAAACAACTGCATCAGTCTCCGACTGGAGATTGAGCGAGCCCTAAAAGAGGGGAAGCTGCAACATCTGTTGCCAGCCGCGCAAAAACAAACCAAGCGCATCAACCCCCACAACGAGGGTCCCTCCATGGGTAAGAGGACTATGTATGTGGCCTCAACCCACATGATCAATGGAGGGCGAGGAAAGCCACGCAAGGCGGCAAGAAGACCGGACAATGACTGGAAAGACGAGCAATTTGTCTTTCCAAAATTCCGAGGCGGACCGTGCGACAGGCGCGCCGTCGTTATCACAGGCTACCTGGCTCACTACTGCACCGAGCGACTATTCATCGACCCGGGCAGTACATCTGACATCATATACGAGCAATGCTTCAACCAGTTCGATCAAGAAGACAAGGATCGGTTGCAGCCGGTAGACTACCCTTTGGCCGGGTTTGCGGGGGAAACCGTATCCCCCCTGGGCCAAATCACTTTTCCTGTGCGCCTCACCAATGGAAGGCACACACAAACGGAGGAGGTAAGCTTCATGGTTTTACCTCACACCTCCAAATACGACGTACTTCTCGGGAGGGAGTCACAAGGCGACTTCAACATGATAACGTCTGTACCCCACTCTGCTGTCGGTTTCCCAACCGAAACGAGGGTCGCGATAATCTACGCACGCAGAGAGGTCATGTCGTCGGACGAACTGCGTCCGACCAAGATTGCAAGGCCTACCCCCAACACGCAACCAGAAAAATGGGTTATTAATGCAAGACACCCAGAGCAAACGGTCACGTTGGGCCACGCCTTGTCCCACAGCATCAGAGCGCGCCTGAAGCAGCTCCTCTTCAGGAACCAGGATATTTTTGCTTGGACACCCGCAGACATGACAGGGGTACCACGCGAAATTGCGCAGCATTTCTTGAATACCATGCCAGGTATCAAACCGGTGATCCAAGGCCAACGCCACCTTGGATCTGCAAAGAACGAGGCGATGAATGAGCAGGTCCAAGAACTGCTCTCCGCAGGCATCCTGCGGGAAGTCAAATACCAGACTTGGTTATCCAACCCAGTCATGGTAGAAAAACCAACCGGGGGCTGGCGCATGTGCGTCGATTATAAAGATCTCAACAAAGCTTGCCCCAAGGATTGTTACGCACTTCCGGAGATCGACGAGAAAGTCGATAACCTCGCACCATTTCGATGGAAGTGTTTCCTCGATTATTACAAAGGCTACCACCAGGTACAGATGGCAATCGAGGACGAAGATAAAACGGCATTCCGCACACCTACCGGGAACTACTGTTACACAAAAATGTCGTTCGGGTTGCGCAACGCGGGCGCAACCTATCAAAAGTTGATGAACGACACTTTTCGCGGTCAAATTAGCAAAAGTGTCGAAATCTATATGGACGACCTGGTCGTCATGAGCATGGAGGAAGACACCATGCTCAACGATATTGAAAGAACATTCCAAACTCTGCGAAGCGTCAACATGAAGCTCAATCCAGAGAAATGCTCGTTTGGAATGGAGGAAGGCAAGTTCCTTGGATTCATCGTAACCAAAGATGGATTCAAAGTGAACCCGGAGAAAGTTCAGGCGATTGAGCGTATACCATCGCCTTCCACGATGAAAGAAATTCAACGACTAGCCGGCAGGCTAGCCACACTAAATAGATTCTTAGCCAATCATGCAGCTAAGTCTTATCCTTTCATCAAAACCCCGCGGAACTGTTTAAAAAAGGAACAATTCCAGTGGACCGCAGAGGCCGAAAATGCTTTCCGGGAGATGAAAGAGTGTTTGATCCAACTCCCAACTCTAACCGCACCACGCAAGGATGAGCCACTTATCCTGTACCTATCTGCCGCGGACAACGCGGTAGGCGCGGTACTCATAGTGGACCGAGAGGGAGTTCAAACACCCATCTACTATATCAGCAAAATGCTCAACGACCCAGAGACAAGATACTCCATCATGGAGAAGTTGGTACTGGCACTAGTACACGCATCAAGACGATTACGACGTTATTTTGCAAATCACGTCATCACGGTGTTAACCAACTACAGGATCGGGCCGATCCTATCGAAACCCGACATTTTTGGGAGATTAGCAAAATGTGCAATTGAGCTGGACGCACACACACTGAATTATAAGCCGCGCCCCGCAATAAAAGGCCAAGTTGTGTTAACCAACTACAGGATCGGGCCGATCCTATCGAAACCCGACATTTTTGGGAGATTAGCAAAATGTGCAATTGAGCTGGACGCACACACACTGAATTATAAGCCGCGCCCCGCAATAAAAGGCCAAGTTCTAGCTAATTTAGTTGCCGAAGTATCGGCAAATCGCATTCAGGAATGCGAAGAAGAGCAAAATCCTACACCACCATCCTCCTTAGAAACCTGGGCACTATATACCGATGGTGCATCCAACGAGGATGGTGCAGGTGCGGGTCTGCGACTCGTCAGCTCCGATGGCCAATAGCTTATCTATGCAATCCGCCTCGATTTCAAAAGCACAAATAACGAGGCAGAGTATGAGGCTCTACTGGCAGGACTACGTCTGGCAGTCAAACTCGGCGTCCAACATTTGG